>JAMPIV010006206.1:345397-587465 GCA_024509875.1 Oreohelix idahoensis | reverse complement strand
AACAAAAGCACGGCTAGTTAAAATCATATTAAATAACGATATCCTGCCCCACCTCACCTGCCAAACATCCTTCCCACCCACACCTGAACACCCTCAACTATCACACACCACACAACTCATGCGTGTCGTCGGTCCTATGCTACTATTAAGGGACTGTTGCAAGAGGCTGGCAATCTCACCGTGTAAACATCGTTGCTACCGAAACCATCTAATGCAAGAGCCACACACTACAGCTATCACACACACACAACTCATGCATTCGCTAGCGATACTATATGGTGTTGTGCATGAGGCTGGCAATCTCACGTGTAATATATGTTGCCTACCGAAACCACTACTACAAAGCATCTGATGCTTCATGCGAGGCAAACGAACCACACTACTGGTGGACCATGCACCTCAGGAGCGGAGAAAAAAATATAATATCTCCAATGAGCCCACGAGATCTCACAAACCATTTCTTCACATAATAATAATTATTCTCGCAACTGTAAGCATGCGCTCTCTTCCAGAATAGGCCCCCCCCCCCCCCCTGTGAGCAGAGTCCTAGATCCGTGGTTTCATGACTCAGGTATTACTTTAAAAGCTGTTTCATGCAGAACCTTCTGATCCTTCACTGTCCGTATAACAACCCCATCCTATCACTTACCGAGCCGGTTACTCTGATTAATAGTTTTCTTGCGCCAAGGGATTTTCGAGCGGCTGAATCCAACAGAAGCCTTGCATGAAGCATTTATATGCTATGCATTGGTTTGTTTCTGGGGGGGTAACAATGATTGTATATGATGAGTTACCGACCCACTCTCCCCCACGCGCCCGGCAATTTTTATTTATTATTTCTTTTGATTAGTGTATTCATTCATTATAAGTATCGATTTTTCCCTTCAATTTTTTATATATAATTTCTCATCAGTCGGCATGTACACATGAGCTCAGAGTGCAGTGACCGAATATTGAGACGATCAGTTCGAGTGGTGGTTTATTCTCATTATGAGAGTATTTGATTGTACATATAAGTAATATTATTTATGTCCAGTTGATTATTATTTTAATTATTGTTTATGTGAAGAATGGTTTGTGAGAGCACGTGGGCTCACTTGGAGATATATAATTCTCTTCTCCGCTTCCTGAGGGAGCATGGGCCTACCATGTGTTTGCCTCCGCATGGAAGTAATCTATGGCTCGTTGGGTATGGGGTAGCAATCTGTGTTACATTGGTGAGATGCCAGCCTCAATGCGACGAAAACACCATACTCTAGTATCGTCATTAGGACTGACATGGGCAATGAGTGTGAGATTGTGTGTGATAGCTGAGTGTGTGCTCTTGCAGGATAGTGGTATTCGGTTAGCAAACGATGTGTTACATGGTGAGGTTTGCCCAGCCTCATATATCTGCAACAACACCTTACCTAGTTCGCATTGACGACACGCAATGAGTTGTGTGCGTGTGGTGATAGTTTGAAGGGTGTGAGGTAGTAAAACGTAAACACGTGGAAGGAGACTGTTTTGGCAGGTGAAGTATCATTATATTTTAACTTAACTATGATTTTTTAAAAAATACCAGTTGGTTTGCCTCTTTTGTTTGTCGGTCTTCCAATTAGCAAAATCGGCACATGCTGAGGATGTTTTGTTGTTTTGTTAATGTTCGTCGTTGGTTTTATTATTTGTTTTTAATAATAATTTTGCTGATTCAGCTCACCTGAAATGGCGTTTGTAAAATAAATACAAAAAAAAAACAACAGATCAACAAACAGTAATACAAAAAACACAAGAGCCCCTTGCCTCAAGAAAACAAGAGTTTTATTTTTGTTGAATTCGGGTCGTTTGCGAGTGTGGCAAGAGAGTGATCAAACTTTTTATCACCAACAGTTTCGTCTTTCATTCTTTCTCGCCCCACCCTTTATCACACATTTTTTTGTCACACAAAAAACAGATAAAAATAATTTTAAAATTTAAAATTAGTTAAAACAAATTTGAGTCAATGTTTTTCAGTTGTACTAGCATCTCATGTTTTTTTGTAATTTCGTAAATATACTTTTTATTAAAAGTCTCTTCTTCCAATGTAAGGATTCGCCTAATTTTTAGGCAACTGCGTTTATTCGTTATACTAAAATTAAGAGTATACATTTTTTTTGTTTTTTTTTTTTTTTTTTTTTTATTTCCTCTTGTCTTTCTCTCAACTTTTTTAAGTTAGTGTCTCTATAAATTCGTCTATAAATAATACCCCGTGTCTTTTTTTTTTAGTTGTTCGTTTTGCTACTCTCTTGTAATATGTGCTCTAACCTCAGTCTGTGTTGCTTAATTCTTTACATTTTTTAATTGAACCATGCCTCGTCCGGTGATACTAAAATGTCCGCTGTTTAATCATCGGATTCTGGACCACTCTCCTTACCTGGGGCTCTTTTCAATTAGCTGTTGCCTACTTCACCCTTAAGTTTATTTTACAGTGTCATTTTAAGATGGGGGTACATAATGTTGAGCTCCATGGCCACACTCTCTTATCTTGCGTGATGACTGCAGTAAAAGACTCCTCTGCTCGATTACTTTAATAAGTTCTGGAGCCACCCCACTGGTTGCTATATGGACCAAGGAGTATGCTGTCCACCTCTGGCTTCAGCAAAGCTCTGACCAGGTGCTGCTCAATAACTTTAAGACCACGGTCCCACAATTCATGGAATAATAAACAGTTTCGTTGACTGGCAATGAATATAGCACAACTCCGATCTGCCGATGTCCCAGGCTTTATTTTATAAAAAATATACACTGGTGCTCAACGCACTGCTTCTTAGTAGGTTTATTACAAGATGTGGCAATGAACAGACGCTCTGAATTGAGTATATTCGCAGCTCTACCCAATGAAACCATGTCTACACATCTTTTCAAAAAAGTACACCTTTTCACGTTCCCCCTGACAACACAAGATAGTATTTATAGCCCGACCAATCGTGTTTAGTCTTACATTTGTTGCGCTCCAATCAATTTGGAGTTAACATGGTAGGCTATTTCCGTAACGTAAGGTTTTTTCAAACACGTTATAAAAAAATTTTATGAGCAGAAATGATTTCATGCTGTCAGGCACCCCCACTATTTTATTTTGGTTATAATTTATTAATTCCTAAAATATTTGCGTAACGTTTTACATATTCTTTGTCAGCAAGCCCTAAGGAACCCAAATATACAAATTTAAAAGAGCCAAGTGGCTGCGTTCAAAATATGCAATTTCTTCTACCTCCTGTTTCGAAGATGTGCTGTCTGGGTACTGTAATGTTTTCAAACGTAAACCCATCTAATGTCATCTTTTCTAATAAGCGTTTTCCAGGTTTTTTTAAAACCTAACTCTGGGAAGGTTAGTGTTTTTATCACTGTCCGTCTGAAAAAAAGTTAGTGCATGTGGCCTTACACGCGTGATGGCAGCAATTGTGTATCGCGCGACGCGTGTTTAGTATTGCAGGCTTCCTGCCCTCATTCGCCCCTCTCTCTCTCCTGCTTTATCTGTCTTTTTAGTTACGCCGTGTATAAAATGGAATGAATGAGATATTAAATTTAGGTCATTGAACAGCTTGCGTATCTCAAGTTTAGTACACGTTTCATTGAAGAAAGCGGGTAATAATATAGTAGGCTTTTACTATCAACGTGAAAGCGTTACAATTTGCAGACGAAGCAGAAAACAAGGGGGATTTCGAGTAGTCATTGTGACAGCACTGTTCTTTTACCATTTTTCTTTTCTTTATTAAATGTATTTGTTAGGCTTTATATTTACCTGATAATTTATATATGTGGATTAGAATATTCCACGACACAGCCAAATGCAAAACACGGTTTTAATGGTTATCGAACAGCAAGAAGGCGAAGAGTTCGTTACGAGAACACACCCAGTTTTAGCGTTTGATGGGCACTGAAATCGCATTTGAGCTTGCTGACGTCGCATGGCAAGATGTGCGACGAATTAGTGGAGGAAGGTGCGGATTCAGTACAGTTTTACCAACACAAGGAGAGAAAAATAGAAGTTTCCTAGAGCCGATCCTGTTCACAATCTGTTTCATTATTGGATTGTTATTTCAATCCAGTAGAATTTATTTCAAATATGTTCTTAAGGAATTTGCGAAGGTAAAAATGGTTGATGAATTTAGAAAAATTATTAATAATTTTTCTTTGCCATAATTAGTGATTTCATTTTGCACTAAGCTCCATAGCTAAGTGTGGGAAATACGTTTTTTCAGTACTTCTATTCGATAATAAATATTCAAAAGATTTTTCCATTACAACTTATAATATAAAGAAGTAATTCGTAGTTATATATTTCACATTTATCTAGATTATCAGATCATCATTGCAGACTGTCAACGGCACACGCTTTCATGCACATTATATTTAATACCATCATATGCGCCACATGCCAAATATCACAACAATAGAATTAAAACCAGAGTGATCAGTTATGACGAAGCAATAGTGAGAAATGAGAAAAAAAGAAAGTCAACCATTGATATTAAATGTGAAACTTATGAATTCACTTTGTGCCTTCAATTCTGCATAAGTCTAAGTCTATACATTACGTCTTTTGCGTCTAATCGGAAAGAAGCTTGCAAAGCGTAAGTCCGGAAAGCAAAATTTACAAGATAGGACATCATTATGGTGTGAGGAAAGCGGATCAAAGGTCAATCCCAACAAGGCCTGTGTGATGTGGTGCTCTTTGAACAACTCCATAGTGAAAGCAGACATTCCGAACATTAATTTCAATGGGCAGAACATTGAAAGGCAAGACAGGCTGAAGTTTCTGTGAGTAACGTTTCATCGTGGGCTATCGTTCAAGTATCATGTCGAACTGATCATAAAGAAGTGCAAGTGGGGACTGGCAGCCTTAAAAACAATGGCTGCTGCGTGCCAGGAACAGAGACGACTGTTTCTCCTGTATCATCAGCTCGTGATTTCAGTTATCGAGTATGGGCTAGGAATACTCACGCTGTCAGTATCACAATGTGAACAACTGGAACGCATTCAACATGAATGGATGCGACTAGTTTTGGGCTGTACGCGTGATACCCCCATTGTGACAATGAGATACATGCTCGGATTGCTGTCGATTAAATCCAGATATGCGATGGCCCAGGCAAAGGGTTATATGCGGGTAACTACCGACAGAAGACACCTCCTACATGAGAATGTAGCTGACATCAAAGTAGCAAGAATAAAAGGGGGGTGTGGGTGTCACGGATGGCACAGGCAGAGGCTACGATTGGTCAGGTGACCAGGGTTGAAAATATATCCAAAGGGGAAGAGTGGAGTAAGTCAGGGGAGAACTGGATAAACTACCAGCAGGTCATCATTAGCCTTGTCAGAGAGTGCAGATCTTGGGGCAGTGGAAAAGCAGAGCTGGAGATAAATCAGCTGATAAATGATCATGCTGGGGATGATGACGCAATTGTGTACACTGATGGGTCTATAGTGCGTGGTGAGAAATCAGGATGGGGCTTCTCTGCGAGAATAAAGGGCAGGGTCGTGGCTGAATACATGACAACAACCTTCAACATGAGAATGGAGGTAGAGGCAGTTACTGCAGCACTGAGGTGGCTGTCTTAAACTCCATCAACCAGGGCAGTTATATTGTCAGACTCTCAAGCCATGCGTCAGAAAGTTCAGAACGGATGGCTGCGGCAGGAATGGAAAACATCAATAAAATCCTCAAATCTTCGAGAACTGGTGTGGATCTACTGTCCTGGTCATGCAGGGGTACGTGGCAATGAGAGAGCTGACAGATTGGCCTCGAGAGCACCCATAGTGGGAACACTGAACATGATAAGGGAAGAGATACTAAGGGAAATTAATGATAGCCTGCTGGATAATGATACTGCAATGGATGAATCAACAAGGCTGAGGCTGTTGGAGTTTGACATCCAACATGGGACCAACAAAAATAAACGGGAGAGAGGATGCATCTGTCATATGTACAACCAGCGTGCTACAGGTACAATTAGCATTCATACTCTTCGACATTTGCTGAGGGAGACTGAGCACCTATGGGTTTGCCCGGAGTGCAGTGAGGTCGATTTTGATTAACAATAGCAATAACAATAAGATAAGACAGCGGACATTGTCCTGAGACAATTGTCAACTGTTTATCGACGCTAAAGAGATTTCTAAACGTTGAGGGACATTACATCTTACAAGTTCTCAATTGTACACGTGCAAAGAGTTTCAGCAATAATTATGGTCTTGGAGATAACCCACACGGCGTAACATACATCTGCATTTGAAGTCGGTGCATACCATCGCATAATCATACAGTGGTGGAAATGTTAAAGACTCGTAGACAGTGAACACGAGAGTGATAAGGAGGCGAGGCAGCCTTATTGCTGATATGGAGAAAGTTTTAGTGGTCTGGATAGAAGATCAAACCAGCCACAACATTCCTTTAAGCCAGGGCCTAATCCAGAACAAGGCCTTAACTCTCTTCAATTCTACGAAGGCTGAGAAAGGTGAGGAAGCTGAAGAAGAAAAGTTTGAAGCTAGCAGAGGATGGTTCATGAGGTTTAAGGAAAGAAGAGCCGTCTCCACAACATAAAAGTGCTAGGTGAAACAGCTACTACTGGTGTAGAACGAACGAACGAACGTTCGTATATATCGCAGAAGAGTATAAAACAAAGCAGTATTATTTATAAGTGCTTGAGTCTCCTGTCGTGAAAGATTGTAGTGATACATTACGAGCTGATATATCGCACCCCCTCCTCTGGCTCATCTGAGATATATCATGTACAGAGCTGGGAAAGGGGATGGGGACAGGACAACACGGAATGACAACGGGTGACATACACGCTAAACAAATCTTAGCTAGTTACATGGTTTTATGGTAGCCTGACACTCTGATACATGATACCTGTATGAATCAAACAAGAATAAAGTTGGCTCCGAGAGAGTTAATGCCGTCCGTGAGGTATGTTTGGTATGGTGGTTTGTTCTTTGTGTATGTGTGAACGTAAGAATGAGAGTAAGGGCGAACGAACGAACGAACTTTATTTTCAAAGGGTTAAGAATTGTGCACGCAGGCCCGTCTGACATTCTGCCCTTCCTCTCTCTCTCATCATGTATACTGTATCCTTTCATCCTCATATTTACTTTAAGCATTATTAAGGCATTTGTCATTATGAAAGTAATATAACATCATACATTTGCAATAATCATCATAATTAAAGTATGTTTTAAAAACAGAGTTATTGGGGACGAAAGAGTTGGAGAGGTACAATGTTAGTTAACCCTCTTGCAAGAAACTGGTACCAAACATTAATATCCTCTTGCGGCAGTGGTTTATGGAGCAATGTGTTGTTATAATCAGGTTGTAATAATCAGATTGTTAGCTCCAGACACAACCTAATATTAATCCCTTCTTACGACATGCTTGAACAAGCAGTTCCCGTAATCTTTGTTTGTCTACCCAGAAACCCTTGAACCAGTTAATTAAAAACATCACGCGTTATTTCTCACATGTGTAACAACATTTTATTTTTTAAAATGTCACATCTTCTATTCATCCTTGCTGGCATGTCTTGAGCCACTTAAACACCATCCCTTCTCTCATGTACTGGACGAGAATCATCTTCCTTAGCACCCAGATTGCATCCATTTTTTTCCCTAGACTTGTATCTCCAATGCTCGCGCATAATCTTATTACAGACTCAACTTTGAGAAGACGCCAGACATTATTGAAGTGTTGTATTTTAAAATTCAAACCCTCATATTGTTGCTATCAGCGTCTTCTCTGCTCTGAGCTATAGAACACCCATATCGTTTTCATGTGAACGTCTTTTCCACACATTACCCACACACACACACACACCCACACACACGCTGCTATCCTCCTGGCTAGATATTTAAATATATTTTAGTTTTTGGCACAAGACAATCTTATTTAGATTTCTTACCCTCCCGTCTGGCTATCTCAGAGTGAAGTGGATAAAGAACGCACTTTTCAAAGCGGAAGTTCCTTGAGGAACTCAAATGTTTGCAGACCTGGCATGACGACTGTATAACTCCATGGCTCTTGTCGCTCCTTGTTGAGCATGGGGCCATTAACAGCTTGTCCCTAAATAAAACAGGTACAGGTAGTCCCGTAGCAGATACTGCCGTATGGGGAGTAAAGTGTTAGAGACTTCACCATACTCGGTCCAGCATCGAGAGGTGGGATGACCAGTTGTCTTTCTCGCTGCCTTTTCTTTCCCTAACTCAAAGTCAGGTACCTATTTACAGCTGTGTAGACTAGAGCGTGTCGGTACCGTGATTTGAATCCTGCACCTTTGCGGTGAGAGGCCAGCGCTCTAACCACTCAGTCTATCTGATGCTCGTCCCTAAGCAGCCTGGACTAAAGCGTTTATGTGCTTTTGCAGCAATGGTTTCTGTAGCAATTCGTTTTCTATTATGTGGTTGCTAGCCCCACGCACAAAACTCATATTAGTCTTCTTTTACGACATGCTTGAGGGAGTCGTAATATTCTTCTCATCAGAGACCATCGATGACTACACGAGCCCTGTCGTCAGTGTAGCTTGGCTAAGTTATAACATAGTGTATCTCCCCTACGATGCTAACCGACAAAATTTGGAAGATAATATTTTACGAATCCCTTTATTCCATATTGTTCCTCTAAACTATATAACAGAGCGTCCGACTGACAGAGTGGGTAGAGCGATGACATCCTGCGGCAAAGGTACCGTGTTCGAATCACGGTGGCGTCATGCTCCAATCAACCCTTATGTAAATTGGTACCTGCCTCTGTTCTCAATTTAGGGAAGGCAAAGTCAGCAAGGACTGAAACTGGTCACCCCGACCTCTCGAAGCTGGACCTAGTATAGTGAAGTCTCTAACACTTCTTTCCCCTACGGCAGTACCGTTACCTTTACTACACAGTCCTCTGTTTCATTCTACTCATTGTGATAGGGACCGCCTCAGAGAGGGGTGAATAACGTTAACAAGCCAGTGTCCATACTGCGGCCTGGTTTTCTCCCCATGTTGTATTCCTTTAAGAAATCTGTCACTCCATCGATTCAACTTCGCCCGAGTCAATGGTCCCCAAAGTGGTCGATATCGACCCCAAATCTACCGGTAGATCTCAGGGTAGGATTTGGTACATCTTTAGCGTCACGGTAGACAAAATGAGAAAGAATTTTTATCCTAAGTAAAGTTCGGACTTCCGTATGTGCTTCATCTTCCAGCTGTTGGAGTACTAAGCAGATACGGAAGACCACTGGCAACAAGTAAAACATATATGGAACGAGACTTGTGGAGAGGTAAAAATAGAACAGCAGCACAAAGCATAGATAACAACAGACACCATAAAAAAAGATAGAAGACAGGAAAAACAAGAAAGCAGATTTAAACAGAAGCAAAACCAGAAGCTCCAAAGCCAAGGTTCATGAAGTATTCATAGAAGCAAACAAAGAAGTAAGAAGAAACATCAAAAGAGACAAGATGAAGTATACTGAAGAGTTGATAAGGGAAGCAGAGGAAACTGAGCCAAAAGGAAGTATGAGGGAAATGTACCACAACTTAAAAGCTAACAGGGAAATATAAACAAGCAAATGGCCTCATCTAAGATAGAATGGAAAATTGCTTAGTAATATACAAAAACAAATGAAAAGATAGACAGAACATTTTGAGAAGCTTCTCAATAGGCCAGCTCCAACTAATCCCTCAGACGTATAGCCAGCAGAAGGGGAGTTACAACTCAGCTGTAAACGACCAAGTAGAGAAGAAATAAAGAAAGCCATAAAGCATCTGAAAGATGGAAAAGCAGCTGGTCCAGATGTCATTCCAGCAGAGGCCTTCAAAACAGATTTTGATACCTCTACAGAGAAATTATATAAACTACATAAAGTCTGGGAGAGAGAAGAAATACCAGCAGAATGGAAGGAAGGTTATCTGGTCAAGTTGCATAAGAAAGGAAATTTACACAAATTAGGGATGGGATGATGTTACTATCAGTGCCAGGAAAAGTATAAACAGAATCATCATTGACAGAATAAAAGAGTCCATAGACATGCAGCTGAGAGATGAACAAGCAGGTTTTCGACAAAACAGATCCTGGAATGGAATGAATTCACCGCTATACACTGGATTTGTGGACTATGAAAAGGCATTTGGCAGTGTAATCAGAGAATCACTTTGGAAATTGATGAGGCATTATGGAGTTCCCATGAAGATTATTAACTTAATAAAGAAGACCTATACCCGACATGACATGCAGAGTTCTTCATGAAGGACACCTTACAGAACCGTTTGGGATAAGAACAGGAGTGCGACAAGGATGCCTATTGTCTCCATTTCTTTTCTTACTAGCAATAGATTGGGTTATGAAAACATCGACATTACACAACAGAAATGGAATCCAGTGAAATCTGACTAAACAGCTTAATGATCTAGATTTTTCTCATGACTTGGCTCTTTTGTCCCATAACCATAATCAGATGCAAGACAAAATGAAAATACTCGATGAGAGGTCACAACAAGTGGGCCTGAAAATACACCGGGAAAAGACAAAGATAATGAGAATAAATGTAAGGAATGATAACAAGGTTGAACTTGAAGAAACACCATTAAAGGATGTAGAATCGTACACATATCTTGGCAGTAATATAGACAAAGTTGGAGGGGCAGACAATGATACCAAACTACAAACACAAAAAGCTAGAGGAGCTTTCATTGCATTGGGAAACATATGGAGAACAAGAGAAATCAAGTCCAGCACGAAAATAAGAATCTTCAACTCAAATGTCAAGTCAGTCCTATTGTATGGCTCTGAGACATGGAGAACAACAAAAACAACAACCAAAAAGCTACAGACTTTCATAAATGGGTGCTTGCGTAGAATAGAAAGAATGAAATGGTATGACAAAGTCACAAATGTGGAACTGATGACAAGAACCAGACAAGTGTAAAAAACACATGGAGAAGAAAAGTAGATACAGAAGTGAAAATGATGAGGAAGACATAGAAAGAACTTGAGCGAATGGTATGTGACAGGATGACTTGGCATGTGACAGGATGACTTGGCATGTGACAGGATGACTTGGCATGTGACAGGATGACTTGGCATGTGACAGGATGACTTGGCATGTGACAGGATGACTTGGCATGTGACAGGATGACTTGGCATGTGACAGGATGACTTGGCATGTGTTTGTTGCAGGCCTATGCTCCATGAGGAGCTCAAGGGTATTGATTGAAAGTTCAGACTAGCTCCCCCCAGATGACATCTCCTATGCAATATCACCAGGTGCGAAGCAGCCATCACTTTTGTCAAGAAAGCTAACGCTGAGAGACATTTGTACTAAATTGGCTGTGTGTCCTTTCACAATTTACTTTCACAGTAAGGCGAAGACGCCGTTTGGGTAGTCCTCGCTTACATTCCCAGTAAGCCTATCACTTATTTTCTTTTCAGTTATCTGGGGTCCTCCTTTATGTCCAACTACTGCCAGTTAATTACCTTTATCTATATACTTTAACAACTGAGACTGACTGTCTACTTAACTCTGAAGACATGATTTTATCATAGTAGATATTTGGAGATTTTGGTGGTTTCTGAAGTAGAGCCTTACAACTCATGGGTTGTACCTCTGTAAGTTAACGCGCTCTTGGAGGCTGAGAGAGGAAAAAAAACTCACTGAAAGAGGTAAGCAAATTCCTTCACTCACTCACTCACTACGGAGCTTATGACGTAAACAAATTAATGCCAAGTCCTTCTTACATGTGCCATCTGCTCATTGTCTTTTCATGTAATCTTGATTCCTTGGATTTCTTGTCTCCCGTTTTTCTTTCTCCTAGTATTTTACGGTCTATTTCTATTATCCTTGGGATTGCAGATCGAGGGCTGCCATGTAATGCTATCAACAGGTTTCCTGTATGTGTGGGCTGTGTGTGGGCCATCGACTTCTTCTCATCTCCTGTTCCACTGGGTACTATCTGGTTGTTGCTTCCACATTGAACTTGTCATAAGTGTCACGGATTGTCTCCCCTGCTTTGCAGTAGTGGTCCAACAGTGGCCAAAACTTAATATGTGCCTTCAAAGGCGTCTACCTTCGCACAAGATTACTCTTGGCAGAGTTGTAGATAGAAGGATAATGACGCTTCTATCCCAAGGGAGTGTTCATAAGATATTTCCGAAGTCAAGAACAATGCTGCATTGGCAGGGCAATTGTTAACTTTATATCGGTCCGCCGCCTTTTGTGAAGAATTAAGCAATTATTAATTTCAGCGCGTCAAGCCCCCACCCTGATTTACTCAGTGGAATTCTTATTATCAAAGTATAGCTCCGTTTAGAGTGCATTGAGTAAATTGACTGAGACAAACATGCAGTACATTTAAAACGATTAAATCGAAGTTAAATTTGTATCATTACAAATAACAAATTTAATCATCGTTTAGGTTTAACAAGGTTTTAGAAAATTTGAAAAATGATTTAACAGAAAGTTGTCATCACTGTTGTGTTGGGATGAAAGTTTATAAAGGAGTTAACGTGGCAGCTTATAGGTTTCACTTATCTGCCAATGGTAGATTCTGCTCCCGCTGATGGTTTGGTTCTGTGCATATAGATCACTGGAGTTCTCGCGTCTCTGGTCAAGATTAAAGGCGCAGCACGTTCCAAGTAAGATCAAGGAGTGACTGCCAAGCTGGTCCCGCGTTTTCTAAGACCCTCTGATAATGGTGTCTAGATCTACGTCAGTCTACGTCTACCTTCACTTTGTTCCAGAGATTAGTACCCTCACTGGTACCACCAACAACTATGGTAAAAGAATAGAAACAAAAAGCTCTCCTGAGTATTGCGTTTTTCAACCCATAGGTATGGGTCCCCTTCTCTCTATTCCACCATCCCATCTATTTGAGAATTTACCCTCAATAAGAATTAAACTTAATCCCTCGTGAGAAAACTTCCTTTACATTTAAATTGAATAGCTTTATCTTTATTTTACATTTAAATGAAAAGGTTAATAGTACTGATAGAATATGTTTACCTTTACATCTCCACTGATTTAAAAGTGTTCACAATATAAATTGAATATGTTTTCATTTATATCTACACTTGTTGAAAAGTTTGAAACTTTCATTAATTTTAAAATGAATATGTTTACATAGACATTTACACTGGTTTGAAAATGTAAATATTATACTTAGAATGTACATCATTTCTTTCATCTTTCCCTTCCTGCTATGTATGGAACTTGGGACTACTTAGCTTTTAGTTCTCTTTAAGAAACTAGCGATTAAGCAGACACAAGCCTCTTGCAGGTGTGGTTCATGAAATCATCATTCTATACGCTGAGGTTGCCAGTCTAAAATGACTTGGACATCCACTAGCGATTTTCACCCCATTAATATTCACATGGCAATATATACATATTAGTTCACATGTTAGTAATGAAAAAATGTAGAATGTAAAATGACAACTTACGCCAATCCTGGCTCACATACTTTTTACTCTGATGAATAAAGGCACTGGCTTAGGCCTCTTACACGTGTTCTTGGGAGTCGTTATTTTTAACATTAATTCCCACTATGACTTTGTGTGTTTCATTTTCCTCAGATTCCGGTTCCTTATTAAAATGGTAGAGTTTTCCTGGGCTGTGTAAGTCTTTCCAAAATACTCCAATGAAAGTCCGCCCTGATAAATGGAATTCTGAATTCTAACGTCTGGCAAGGTCTGGTTGTAGTCTTTGGCAAGCGATTTCTCACAGTGAACTAAAACTGCGAAGAGGTCAGTTTATATTGCCTGTCCTACCTCCGCATCTGTTTGTTATGATGCTACTTAGGGATCCAATCATTTCAAGCATGCTTGTTGGGTGGGGAGATTTCAAAATATTCCGACATTGGAATAATTTTGCGCGTGATGAAAAGATCACGTCTCCCATATATGGCACTAAAACATCCGATGCCTGGTGTAGAAACTCACCAACACATCTGTAAACTCATACGACAATGTGTTTCATATGTAACAACAAATTACTCTAATATAAAGTAATGTGTTCGTAAGAGTCGGACAGGAAACGATTATGTCATTTATGTCTGTCCATAAGGTGTCTCACAGACGAGTAATCATGTTATCCCTCGCTTGAGCACACAACTCTACGTGAAAACTAAGCAGACCAATATGGGTTTTACATGCGATAATCTCAGCAAATCTGTGCCGCGCTTAGCAAATGTGATGTATTATTACCAACAAGGAGTGTCAAATGTTTTGACAATATCAAATATCTGCTACATAACAGAGAAAGTAAGAAGTGCAGACCATGGACAAGCATACGATTAGTCAGTACAACAATTTAAAATGAGTATTGCCGGAGGGAAAGAGAGATCAAGAAGAGAACGACCCCAAAGTCATTTTGTGACAATGAGAAAATAAGTGGCCATTTTGTCCACACTAGAATCAACACAGCAACGTTGGAAATGTCCATATTCAGTTCCTTGTCATTCTTATTCATCAGTATGTATTCTACTTACTTCCCACTGTCTTTGTTTTCTGTTTTTGCTTGCTTGTCCCTGACGACAATCTTGTGGTCGAAACATAGTCATTTACTTTGTCCTTTGCCCTAAAAAAGACGCATTATTATATTTTACTCATCCCGCCATTTATCTTCTCATACTAATTTAATCTTTCTATTCCACGCAAGCATCCTCATTTATGAAAGTCTGTACATTCATCATCTTCATCATCATCATCATATAAAGACAAATAGATAAACAACAGAAAGAGTTAAACAGCTTGGCTATACACCAATGAATTAAGAAGTCATGTGAGTATGATAGAAGACAAGGAAAATAACTCCTGCTCCCTCTGACAATCGTATGAGACGACTAATAAGAGATTGTGTATGAGACTAGCATCCTCATAACAGCTACGATACAAGATCATCATCATCATTATCATCATCATCATTATCATCATCATTATCATCATCTTCATTATCATTTTCCTTTGTGCTCCTTACGGAAAATGGGGCTATAACTGCAACTGAGCCCCTTTACAGGAAACCTGCATCAAGTAGTCACGTGTCTTGCAGCAGTGGTTCCTGTGGATGGCAATGTGTTTGACATGATGAGGTTGCCAAACTCACGCCCAACCACATATTATTAACCTTGTACAACATGCCTGATGGGGCAGTAGACCTATTCTTTCTTAATCAGAGGGGCCCCCCCCCCCAAAAAAAAAAAAAAATAATAATAAATAAATAAAATAACTACACTGGGCCTGTAACTTCTTGGTTGTTGTTCGGATTGATCTCCCCTTGTAAGTAAGAAAGGGCATTAAAATTCTGCCTCGACCAGAATCCAACATCAGCACAAACAGCATCGGTTTCAGACGATACTGTTCTACAACCTAATCTCCTATACCAGTCGTCGAATCAGTATTGCTATATTCCATCTCCACCTTTGGCTAAAATTGGCGCGAGATCATAAATTGACATCATATAGTTTAATCTGTTAATCACAGAATATCTTAGTGTTAATTGTTTTGATATGTCCTTCTTTGGAATTAAAAGGTAAAGATACAGCCGTAGGGGAGTGAAGTGTTAGAAACTTCACTTTACTAGGTCCAGCATCGAGAGATGGGGTGACCAGTTCCCTTCCTCACTGCCTTTTCCTTCCCGAACTCAAGAGCAAAGTCAGGTACCCATTTACAGCTGGGTAGACTGGAGCATGATAATACCGTGAATCAAACCCGGCACATTTGCCACAAGAGACCAGTGCTCTAGCCACTCTGCCAGTCGGACGATCTCTTTCCATTTAGTATTCCAAAAACAGTGCCCACGTTTTTCTCAACGCTAGCTAAATTAGAGACGGAATAAAGCGGGGCATAAGTCGACGCAGTCGGCGCGTTTCTTGATAATGATGACGTACAAGAGATTATAATTAGATCATGGGCGCATTACAGCATATTAAACTTTATAGCGTTCTCTCTTCATTTAAGCGAATTTCAAAACGGGTTGATGTGAGGAATTATTTCTAAAAGGGGCGAGAGGCTCACAAAACATGGGCACGCATATGTAAGTAGTTATTGTGTGACGGGTTGCGTACACATAACGCCTGATGAGATTCGTTCTGAAGTTATAAAACGGTGCTATGTCAAGGTTGAAGTTTTGATTTTGTATTTATGCTTTCCTCCTCAGCTCTGGACAGAATATTTGTTCAATATGGCAGCCAACTTAAAGGGAAACATTTGACGGAGGAAGGAAAAACTAATGAGGGGGGGGGGGGGGGGCCTGTAGTGCCGGAATCAAGGACAATAGCATTGACAAACTATTAATTTAAATGCTTGTAACATTTTATTAGTCTCGATCTCTGTCAATAGTAAAAGGTCTCTTTTTTATTTTGAGTATTGTTTTTTTTTTTTTTTCCTTCTTTAATCTATTCTATTTTTGTTTCATAAAATGCGCCCTGTGTGTCTCATACAGGGGGTCATTGAAAAGTCTCTCCATATCTTTAAATTGTTATTTCTTGACTCCTATCTAATCAGTTTATGTGAAACAAATGTTAAACTAAAAGAATTAACTGTTAATTTAATACGTAAACGGTAAATTACATTAGTGTTACAACTAAACGTAAGATTCGGGCTGTTCAACACATGACGTCATAGCGGGCAACAATTTTTATTCTCATGAACCGTTTAGTTTATTAACCATTTTATATTTTATTTTGTTTCTAGAAATAAATAAAAATTAGTCGAATGTCAAAATGGCAGTTATTGCTACTTGTTACTATATTATATATATAATAATAATAATAACTTCTTGTTGAAGTAACAAGGAGAGACATGGTCCACCACCAGACGATACGTCAGTTCCTAAAATCCCACCCCCTGCAGACCCAAGTAGAACAGTCCCAACTAAGATGGTTTGGCCATGTCTGCAGAATGGGAGAAGATCGGCTACCGCGACAAGAATGGTAAACAAAGAGCCATGGATCCAGACCCCCAGGACGACCCAGAATCCGCTGGGAGGACAATATTAGACAATCTTTGGCCCGAGGACTAGAATGGAACCAAGCCAGGAGGAAGACAGCCGATAGGATATTCTGGCGCTCTCCAAACCTCTACACCTCACGGTAGAAGGGGAACGACTAAGTAAGTAAGTAGTAAGTAAGTATAAAATAAATGCAAGTTACGATACAAACATTTAAAAATAGGAAATAACTTTTCAATCACTATCGAGGTTCAGTTTTAAATTACATTGAATACAGCTTGGGAAGATATCAACACACGTACATGGAAGGTTAAGCAGTGTTACGCTGTGACAGCACAACAGCAAAGTTGTAGAAGAAATTAACAATGAAAAAAAGTGCATCGACAGAGTTAAAAAAAAAAGTTGCGTAAAGATATGAATTCAAAAATTTAGATAACGATAAAGGTAGACGGATACCGTCTTGGGGGAAGTGAAGTGTTAGAAATTCAAAATACTAGGTCCACTGGGGACCAGTTCCCTTTCTTGCTGTCTTTTCCTGCCCTCACTCAGGAGCAGTGTACCCATTTATAGCTGGGTAGACTGGAGCGTGACGCTACAAGTTTTCCAAACTGGAACTCAGTAACTTTGTAGCGAGAGGCAAAAGCTCTAATCCCAGTGCTTCTTAATCTGTTAGAGGACCCTTAACAGCATCTTAAGAAACCTCGCAGAAGCCATTAACTTCTAGCTCGTAAAATATTTGACCAGGTTTAATGTTTTAAATAGCCTACAATATATTCATTGAATTCACGTTGTCCCTGTTCTATTTTGTAAAAATACATTTGAATTATGTATTATTTATGATGGGTCGCTTTCTAAAATATCTAGCACGTCTCGCACCCCCAAATGTCGGGGCTCGCTGTCACGGGTTATCTCCCCATTGCTCTGCAGTGATGGTCCAACAATGGCCAAAACCTAGAGTACCTAATGTGAGTCTTCAAATATATCTACCTTCGCACAAGGTTACTCTAGGCAGTGTTGTAGATAGAAGGATGACGATGCTTCTACCTGGAGGGAGTTTTCACAGATATTTCAGAAGTCAAGAACAATGCTGAGTGTGTCTTAGCAATGTTAACTTTTATCTGCTCGACATCTTGTGTGAAGAGGTATTATATAATTAATGTTAGCTCGTACAAGCCCCCAACTGAATTAACAGTATAGTTGACCACCTCCCTACATTGACCACCTCCCGAAGTTGACCACATTTTCATAGACCGGACACGCACCACATGTACTCAATGGAAGACGACCTCTATAAGTTGACCACCTCTGTAAGTTGTATCTTGACCACTTGGACTATGACACACAATAGTAATTTACCCTCTATTACTTGACCAGTTTTTTTTAAAAATCAGTGTCTTTGAATTTTGTCGGCACAGGCTTTCTGACCGCTTTTCGAATGATGCTTGCCGACAAAGAAAATTAACCTAACCTCTTTGATTTTTTCGCAAACATGCAGTATAAAAAGACCAACTTCTAAGCAAAATCTTCATTCTTGCTATGACTGCCCTGCCGGTTGATAGTAATTCAACTACTAAACTGTAAGTTCTCTCTCAGACTGTGTTTTATACACTTTATCGTTGACAAAATTAACCTAACCTTTTTGATGGCCCAAAGGAAAGAACTCAAGGAGCTGACAATGAAGGAAAAGGTTGATCTTCTACATTTTCTGGAAAGCAGCAGCCAAAGAAAGACGGCAGAACATTTTGGGGTTAGCAAGACCACAGTTAGCAACATCCAAAAACGTAAACATGAGTACTTGGAGAGATGTGGTAAGGAAAGCGGAGATCTACAGCGGAAAAGGAGGAAAACTCCCCTAGATGAAGTCAATGAAGCCACATTTAAACTGGTTCAAACAAATGAGGGCAGTTAACGCCCGAATCTCCGGGCCGATGATTCAAGAAGTTGCTAAAAAATTCGCAAGGGAATTCGGGGTGGCAGAAGATTTCCAAGCATCAAGTGGTTGGCTCGAGAAATTTAAACTGCGACACGCGATCTCCCAGAAAGTGTTGTGTGGTGAATCCAATGAAGTTCCAGTAGAAGCTGTGGAAGAGTTCATCAAAAAGTTTCCTTACTTCGCCAGAGGCTTCAAAGACGACGACATCTTTAATGCTGACGAGTGCGGACTCTTTTTCAAGGCGATGCCTGACAGGAGCCTCGCCATGAAGGGTGACAAATGTAAGAGCGGAAAACTTTCCAAAGAACGTTTCACAGTTATGCTTTGCGCTAGCTCAACCGGAGAGAAACTAAAGCCCTTGGTGATTGGTAAATCGGCAAAGCCACGCGCATTCAAGAACCTGAAGCCCGAAGACCTCCCCGTCACTTGGAGATCAAACAAATCCGCATGGATGACTGGCGCCCTATTTGAGGAGTGGGTAAGGGGCATCGACCGAGAAATGAAGAAGAAGAAGAACGGTCTATTCTACTGACAGTAGACAACTGTCCTGGCCACCCACAAGTGGAACATCTCACAAACGTGACACTGAAATTTCTGCCTCCAAACACGACCTCAAAAACCCAACCTCTTGACCAAGGCATCATCAAAACATTTAAAATGCACTACCGGGCCCAGCTCCTGCAGTGGGTCATTACTAAAACACAGATCTGTGGTCCGCCTGTGGAAGCAACTTCATCCGCTGCATCAGTTAACGCTCTGGATGCTGTCCTCTGGATCAGTTCTGCTTGGAATAAAGTTCAGCCGGAAACGATACAGAAGTGTTTCAAGAAATGTGGATTTGTCACAACCCAAGAGCATGACGTTTTAGCCCCATCGGACAGTCCATCGCCAATGGCAGAATTCGAAGGAGTAGATTTTGAAGGTTTTGTTGCAATGGATGATGAGGTGGCAACCTGTAATGAACCTGACCCAGAAGGAATTTTCCAAGCGATATTGACCGAAGTACAGACAAGCATAACAGTGCATGAAGCAGCTGGTGAAGTTGAAGAAGCAAGTGACGATGACACAGAAATTGCAGAGACTCCAAAAGAAGAGGCTGTCAGGCATCTGATAATGCAGTTGAAGTCATTTGCTGTGGAAAAATGCCCAGGTATGTTGAGTGGTGTAGCCAGCGTTGAGAGTGCTTTCTCCACTTATGTTTGTAATAAGAATAAGACACAGACCAAGATTGACTCCTTTTTTTCAGAAAGAATGATTAAACCATGATAAAACAGATGTTGATGATTTGATTTTTGATGTTGTGATTATGTATGATTTTTCGTATGATACTGTATTCTCCAATATACAATCAAAAGAGTTCCTTACGCACTGGCAGATTCCTTGCGTCTACCTATATAAACGGGCGAATTTTATTCCAAAAAAACACACACAAACACGAAGGCCAGCACGACCGACTGGGGGAAAAAAAAGCTGTCAACATTGATTTATTGCTTACCTGCGTGACCGGGCACTCTTGCTTCACTAAAGTCGAGTACAAATCTGGCTTGTATTAATCTTAGAGGGTAGGTAAACTTACTATAAACTGGTAGGAGAATAGGCCTACATCAGATATATAATGATTGTATTTCCTGGTATGATTGCTGAAGACGATAACCAACCTGAAATATAACCTATCAGTCCTTTTTAGGGCTCATATAACTCCAACCTGAAATATAACCTATCAGTCCTTGTTAGGACTCATATAACTTACTTACTTAGTCGTTCCCCTTCTACCGTGAGGTGTAGAGGACTCATTTAACACCAACCTGAATATAACCTATGACTATATCATATATAATGATTGTATGTTATAGTATCATGTATAATGATTGTGTATGACTGTTGAAGAAGGAAACCACCAGAAAATAGCCTACACCTGTATATATTTAATATAACTTTAGATTTTGTTTTACTATGAATGCATCAGGTATACTAATTATAACTTGGGGAATTAGGTATAATGATTGTATTTCCTGGTATGATTGTTGAAGAAGAAAACGAACCCGAAATATAACCTAACAGTCCTTGTTAGGACTCATATAACTACAACAGTATTGTTAGGATATATTTTACCATCCAGTATAGCACTTATCAGAGATGGCCTGGTAATTATAGGAGGAAGGAAACGGTTGTATCATACGGTGTACAAATTATTGGATGTATTCATGTATTGAATTATTAGAAAGAACGTTTTGCAAGTAGACACATGTCTTGTCTCGCTATTGCTAAATCATACTAAGCCATGTTGTCATTCATCCTACATGCAGACACCTGAGACACGCTCATCTCATATACACTAGAAATAGGTGAGCTTGATGACAGAAATTAGCCCCTATTTTTCCTTGTTACAGGTTTTATTCGTGTCATCCAACCTGAGGTCGTATGTTCGAGTCAATCCAGCTGCCTGGAACTTCGAAGGAGCACAGTGATTGTACCGGAGCTACATCCTTAGTCCCCCTCAGTCTTGGGTGGGCTAAAGGAACGATCATCAGCGGGTGTGGTGTGCAACAAATTAGGAAGGACAGAACTGTTCTAAGAGATGAGTACACATTAGTACCATTTCCGTCGGCAATTGTGAGCAATTAACGGTCAAGGAAGAAAAAGTGATTTAGCGTAGTGAGAGACAAGATTAATAGCACAGCTGATAAATTTTCTATAATTAATTAACAGCACAGCTGATATCTATAATTTTGTTCTACCAGTAGTTCTCTCATACACTGGGACATCACAATTTTCCTGCAGAAATTATATTTCTGTATTGTCAGTACAATACTGATCCTAGAGCCAATAAAAACCTCACGCTACAGTTGCCAGCCTCTAAAGGACCTGAATAACCATCAGCAAGTACAAACATGTCAAATTTAAAGTATATAAAATATGTTACCACTCACCCCAAACTAGTTGGGAACTAGACTTCTTGCTCAGTAGAATAGTCTTGGCACTTGATAAAGATGCCTCGAACACGCCTCTGGGGTATTATTTCTATTATTGAATCTCTCCATGACTTTGTGAGTAGGTCCTGTAGGATTCCGGTTTCCGTATTAAAACGTGGAGTTTCCTTATTGTATTATTCAAAAGGTGCTCCAATACTTGTTTGTCATTCCTATAAGTTAAGAATCCTAACTTCTACTCTTTCTTGGCTTCAGTCGTCCGAACTATCTACGTTGACGATTCTGGAATGCAGTGTTGTATGGCTAAAGTGCTCTACGTTATATTGCAATTTTTCTGCCCACGCTCACACCTGGCGTTTACGACAAAACTTCCAATCAAAGTGAATGTATATTAGCCTCAAACTGTTATGACAATAGCATTCGAAAGTGCATGTTAAGACAACTTTCCTTATTGAATTTTCTGCATGACTCATGCATTTGTAAAACTCAAACGAATAATTTTCCGTATAAGGAGTTGCTATATCTATCTATTCTCGGTAATGTTTACATTCGCAACCCCCCTGCAACATCTTGGTCGAACCAGTCTGTCCAAACGTTTCTTACATCATTTGTGTGTCTAGTCTGTCACCCGTTCGATAATTGACCGGCCCTCCCTGTGCAAACACACACTGGGTGACTACATGAAAATGACCTTGCCAGCCGATCTGGTCTGATTTGTGTCAAACTCTCACTTAAACAAACACGACACAAATGAATGGAAGAAGTGTAAACATTGACTCGAAAATACCAAATACTGTCGGAAGGTAGGAAAATTTAATGTGCCGACAATTGAATAGTTCACATAATTAGTACGCACAATAAAAGTAGTTCAATACTGCCGGAAAGGAAAAGAGAGCGAACAAATTATGTGACACTCGCATCACCAGGGAGCGCACGCAGCACAGGTTAAAAAGCACTGATCTAGCCACCCAAATTTACCAATTTCCTTTTCTATAATTCTTAAGCTGTGGTCCAAGGGTCGATGAACGTATTCTAGGGAGTCAGCATATATAACTCAAAATTTAAAATGTAAAGTTGTTTATGCTTTTATGTAATTTTCTTTCCTATAATGGGTCCATAGCCGTCCTAAGGAGTTCATAGCTTTCATCAGATAATAAATGGGGTTCATATCCTTCATCGACCAATCCTTCATAGGACAATCCAAGGGGTCCATAGCCTTCATTGGACAATCAAAAGAGTCGACAGCCGTCATCGGACACTCAAATGGTCCATAACCATCATCGGACAATCAAAGGGGTCCTTACCCTACATCGAACAATCAAAGAGGCCCCAGGTACAAAAAATGGTTAAGAACCCTTCTAGAAATGAAAGTACACATCCTTCAGTCACAAGCTAGCCGTCTTGTGTTGATTTCTCACCTGGTCTTACTTGTAAAATGGCCACCGACCTAGCAGACGACTGGGAAGCTCGCAAGCGGGAACAGGTTCAAGAATGGGTGGTTTGTTTTTAAGAGGATGAAATACGATCTCGACCTGGAAACTGGTGCAATGAATGGCACGTGCTTTTTGTTTGTGTTGTAGCATTTTGTTTTTATCAGTGCCCGGACATTCCTTGACCTCGTGTGTTGTATAAATTATGATTTTCTTACGTAAATTTCTATTGGGTTTATTTAATACTAACTAGCCATGGGCGGTGCTTTTCATGCACGTTTCATATAGAGTAATTGTAGTCTTTGTGTTTCTAAGTTAACAGTTTAATATGTTTGTCTGTCTCTCAGTGTTTATGTCTGTATGTCAGTCTGTTTGTCTTTTTGTCCGTCTATATTTATGTCTATCTGTATGTCTGTCGGTTGGTCTGTCTGTCACGTCTGTCTGTCTATCTGTATGTCTTTATGTCTGTATGTCTGTCTATATGAATGTCTATCTGTATGTCTGTATGACTGTCTATATGTGTGTCTTTCTGTACATCTTTCTGTCTGTCTGTCTATATGTATGTCTCTATGTCTGTGTGTCTGTCTATATGAATGTCTGTTGGTACGTCGTTATGTCTGTCTGTCTGTCTATATGTATTTAGGTCTATCTGTATGTCTGTCTGTGTGTCTATGTGTCTGCCAGCCCATCTATCTGTGTGTCAACCAGTCTGTCTGTCTGTCTGCCAACCTGTCTATCTGTATGTCTGTCTGCATACCTGTTTGTATGCCTGTCTATAAATTACACCAACAACAATAGCCATTACACACACATTACTCGCATCTTGTTAAGCAGCATCTCATTCAGACCTGCAATATTATGACGCCATATTATCGACGGCCTTTGTCGTAATTTTTATCTGAGAGGGTGCTGATGAATATTGGTCCCTTTAGAGTGTAAAGTGATATTGAAGGCTCTGTGAGAATAAGGATTTAGGAGAATGAGGTAGTAGATTCACAAGCGCTGGGAATGAGCAAGGACAGTCTCTTATTACGACAATATCTGTTTTCTCACAGACTACTCCTATCTCTCTTCTGCACAAACAATTGTTTGTCAGTTCCAGTCGCTCAGGCGCGCTCACCGATTTGGTGATTCTGTCGCTCAACGTACATGAATACAAACTACACAGATGGAAATGTTTGGAGTTTTAGGCCAACCGACAACCAACACAAATAAATATTCATACCTTTATTATCATAAAGGACTCACACATAATTGTACATTTACAGTCAAAATCAAAGGTTACAAAATACCAATATAACTAGGGAAGAGGGGGTTTTTTGAGGAGAAATATCCCATCCACCGTTTCCCGTTTATATCTACTAACAGACAAAACCCGGTCCCAAAGACAAGAAAGGGGGGGGGGGTGTGATCAGAGATAGGCAATTTAACCCACTGGTAAATATATTACTCTGAGGCATGGGGTTACAGAAAGAAGGGGGGGGGGTGTAGAGGAAAGCTAGGGTTCTCAATTGTCTCCCTTTAAATCAACAAATTTTACGGGAGGGGGAAATGAACACAGTTACCCAATCCCACTAGGAGAGATCCCGTACAAGGAATATAATGCACCTTAGTATAAGGTCGAACTAATTAAAAAGGTAAAGTAAAGATAAATCTCCTTTCATTAAAAAAAACACACTAGGGCTGGCCATCCCAACAAACACACACGCAGACTTACCGAAAGGTGAATTCTGGCACTTCATAGGAAATACATAAAAAAAACAGCACTAAACCTTGGCTTAGGTAAAAGTAATTTCTTCCGTGTACAGCCCCAGATTTTGCGGGTTGTTTAAGTTAACAAAGTGTCCCGAAATCGCTGGACGTTGAAGTTTAACGGTACTGTTTGTTTATTAGATAAAGTTCCTAAAGAAAGGCACAGGCACTTGGCTAAGCGTGAGGTATGGTGTGGTTCCTAAAATTGGCACAGCTGGCGGAGATAACTTCCTTTTTCCGTAATGTCACAAGTTAAGAAAAACACTGAGGTAAGTTCTTCTTCGGGAAGGGGGGGGGGAGGTAAAATCCACTGAATATGCGTGACAGACAGTGTTCAGGTATCGATGCTTTTTCTTCACAAATAGGGGCAGTGAATAAAATATGTTCTGCTTCCAGTTGTCGTTAAGGGCTCTATATGAACTAGTATTTTTAAAGTGTTTCTTGAATGGCTGTTTTCTCCTGTAACATAGTTTGCACAATGATCACTCGAAGCTAATGTATAAATACCGTCTGCACAGAAAGAATACACTCCAATAGTCACGAAGGTAGATGAAATCCAGCAGGAATCCGACTATGCTAGTGCAACTAGGATTCTGTCAGAGCGAACGATAAAATGCAGTTTATCGGAGTTCTCTATTTATACTTCTCGAATGTAACTTGAATGGGGCGTGTTAAATGTTCGCGCCTTTCTTAATCTTGAGCAAAATTCGGGGTACCTCGCGGATGTGTTAAACGTTGCGATTCCTTCGTTTTTCCACGGTCTACCGATTTTCTTCCGTCCCAGGCCGCTCGCATAAGAGTGCGAACATTTCCCGCGAAGCTAGCTCTGTGAGCTGCAAGTCCCTGATTCTTTAGATCGCGGCCGCTCCACGTTGAATTCTGAAGATCAGCCTGTTCTTTGATGGTACCGCTGCATGCCGGTAAAAGTTACAACAGATGATCAGGGGTTCTAAAGTTATGAGAGGCCAATATTCTGTTATCATCCATCGAGTCAGGGAAATTCATTTGTCATACTTAGACGTACGTCACAATCGTCCCCACTTTTGAAACATGGAAACTCGTTTTTCATGTTTAATTTATGACAATGAAGCGGCCCTGATCGGTAGTTTTAGAGTGATTGTCATCGTCGATTTTCTCCTCTGCCGCCGTGGTCCAGTTTCTACTCAAGAAGTCAGCTCCGACATTCTGTTTTCCTGGAATATATTCCACTTTGAAGGAATAAACACTCAATAGCAAGGCCCAACGCATTATCTTTGCGTTGAATTCCTTCTTGGCACCCAGGAAAGCTAGTGGAGCATGGTCTGTTTGCACCGTGAAAGAAGTACCATACAGAAACTCATGATGGCGTCTGATGCCATGAATCAGAGCGAGACATTCTCTTTCAACGACACTGTAGTTGCGTTCCGCTTATTCAGTTTCCGACTGCCATAGGCAACTGGAAATAGCATGTTCAGGTCACTGTCATCGGCTTGCAGCAATGTTGACCCGATGCCCTGACCGGACGCGTCAACTCTCAGTATGAAAGGTTTCTTAAGGTCAGGTAACCTTAGGATGGGGTATGCCGACAACTGTCCTTTCAAAGTACTATACGCGTGTTCGCACTTTTGATCCCATATGACCTTATCAGGACAACCTTTCTTGGTGAGGTCAGTCAGAGGTACTGTCAGTCCGTTGAAGTTCTGGATGTATTTCTGATAGTATGCACATAGCGATATGAAGGAACGTACGTCTTTCTTCGTTCGGGGTCTTTTTGCTGCCACAATTTTCTCCACGTTCTTCTTAATAGGCCAACTGCATCCGTGAGAAATAGTATGCCCCAGGAAGTCTAACTGTTCAAACCCGATGGGACATTTGCTAGGTCTGGCTGTGAGACCCGTTTCCTGTAGTCTCCTGAGGAGCATAGCAACCGTAGCAATATGTTCTTCATAGGTTTCCGATGCAATTAATATGTCATCCATGAAATTATGGATATGGGG
The DNA here is from genome assembly GCA_024509875.1 of Oreohelix idahoensis. Taxonomy (NCBI): domain Eukaryota; kingdom Metazoa; phylum Mollusca; class Gastropoda; order Stylommatophora; family Oreohelicidae; genus Oreohelix; species Oreohelix idahoensis. Next base: position 560,507 of record JAMPIV010006206.1, on the reverse strand, counting down.
ACTTTGCAAAGGCTCTAGAAGCTTCCTCATCATCCTGGTGAACACTCCTGGTGCGTTATGCAAACCGAACGGCATCACATTAAATGTGTAATGTCCTTCGCTAGTGCTGAAAGCTAACAAAGGTTTAATTTCCTCCTTGACTGGTATTTGATAATAACCTTTACTGAGGTCAATCTTGGAGAAGATCATTGCTTTGCTGAGCTTGGTGAACAACTCAGAAACAGTTTGGAGAAGTTCGGGCTGGAATTCCGTTACAGCGTTTAGCAACCTGTAATCAATGCACAGCCTAACTTCCTTATTGGGCTTCTGCAACAGCACTACACTCGAGCTGTAAGGAGATGTAGACTCACTGATAATTCCTGTCTGACGCAGCTTGTCTATTTCTCCGCGAAGTGCATCCGCTTTAGCGTATGGGATGGGGTAAACTCTGGTTTGAACAGGGGTCTCGTTTGTTAATTTCATATCAAATTCAATGAGATTTGTTCGACCAGGTACATCCGTTAAGACTGCACTGTACTGTTTTAGTAGAGCCCTGGTTTCTGTTTGTTGTTCAGGTGAGAGATTGTCGCCGAACTTGACATCTTTAAAGGATTCTGTGGGTTGCAGTGGATACTCCATGCAACCATCATCATCTTCCTCGTCTTCCGTTGCTATGGCGACAGCCAGGAGATGCTCGGAGGATGGCACCGGTCTTTCCAAATATTTCTTTAGCAGATTTATGTGGAAGACCTTCTCCTTTCCTTTGATGGAGATCTTGTAATTGGTACGTGAGATCTTTTTAAGGACGGTAAACGGCCCTTGCCATCCGATGCGAAGTTTATTGCTTCCGGTTGGAAGTAGCAATAGGACTTTCTCCCCTGGTTGGAGCTCTCTCTCTTTTGCAGCTTTGTTGTATCTTTTAGCGTGTTTAGCGCGGGCTTTCGTAAGGTTGGTTGTAGCTAGATCCCATCCTAGCTTTAGCCTTTCCTTGAGCTCAGATACATACTTGCTTGCAGAGACGACTGTCTCGTCAGCCTTTTGGTCTGTCAGGGACCGAAGTAAGGCTTCTAATGGCCCCTTTATAGGTCTGCCAAATAAAAGTGTAGCAGGCGGGAATCCCGTAGACGCTTGGGGAACCTCTCGGTAGGCGAATAAGGCAGCCGATATATATAGGTCCCAGTCTTCCGGTTTCTCCTGACCCAGCTTACGTAACATGGTGGTGAGGGTGCCATTAAAACGTTCCACTAGCCCATTTCCGGCCGGGTGGTAGGGACTTGTGTGGATATGTTTGGCCCTCAAGATCTTAAAGATCTCCTCCATTAACAGGCTACGGAATTGGGATCCATTGTCCGTCAAAACTTGTTGAGGGAATCCCAACCGTGTAAAAATTTGCACGAGGGCTTCTGCAACATGCTTGGAATCTATGCATGTTAGCGGTACAGCTTCGGCCCACATAGTGCAAGTGTCAACTAAGGTCAGGATGAACCTGTTCCTTCTTTTGGTCTTTTCCAGAGGACCAATAATGTCGACAGCAACCCGTTCAAATGCTTGGGTGCTACCCGTTGGCACTGGGCGCAGGATTTCACATACCTGACAATGTCAGAGTTCATTCCTGGCCACCAATAGTGGGTTTTTATTCGCTGAATAGTGGCGTTTTGTCCCAAATGTCCGCTAAAGGGAAGAGAGTGCCCCATCTCTAAGATCTGGCTTCGGTACTGCGTCGGAACTAGGAGCTGGTTATTCCCCGTGTCCGGGTTTCCCGTTCTACGATACAATACGCCATCCTTAGAAAAGATGTCTCCGTTGTGTCTGGGGTCCTTAGCCATGGGCAGTTTTTTAAAGCAGAGCTCTAGAGTAGGGTCCTTTTGTTGCGCCTCCTTCAGTTCGTTCGGCAACAAATTTGGCGCAGGCTCCCTCTCCTTCTTGGCTTGCCCTCTTGTGGTTACCGCTGCCACAATCGGCTCCTTTGGTCTCCCAATAAACACATATCTACATCCCAGGATAACTGGGTAGATAGGATCATCCATAATGGCCGCTTTTACAACTCCTCTGACAAAATCAGAGTGTATTTCTACCAAAGCGATCGGCAGCGTCCAGCGCGCATCACTCTTAAACTCTCCACTAAGTTTGACGGTTTCCTCTGTCTCCTGACCTGGTTTGACTAGGTGTCTAGCAACAATACAACTAAAACTTAATCCAGTGTCAAAGAGACAAGTGGTTGAGGTACCATTCAAAATTACAGTTCCTCGAGTTGAGGGTCGGTCCCCCTCAGGTTGAGAATCACTGACATTGACTCTACCTTTCGAGGCTGTGTGCAAACATCCAACGCGGTTTGGACCGGTTTGTTTGCCCTGATCAGACGTTCCTGGTGTAGGGTCTTTCCTTTTCCTTGACCTTGGTGGCCGCGCTGCCACGTAGGCTTGGTGGGTTGATCAGAATTCATGTTGGGGGGGTATCGGGTTTTGTAGAATTTCGATTTTTCTTGGGGAGGTCTCTGGGTATTATTTTCTCGTTGGTTATAATTCTGAGAGGAATTAGAGGAATAGGATGACTGCTCTAGATTTTGTTTACGAGATGGCTCATCTGTGGGTTTACGTTTAGTGCTGGGAAGTTCGGCCATTGCATTGGTATAGCGTTCGGCCTTATTGAGTATGTCCTCAAGCCTGACTGCGCCCTGTTCAGCGAAAAATCTACGGGTTTCGTTTGACATAGTTGCCTTTATCTGTTCCACAAGAACAAGTTCAAGTAGTCCCTCATATGTAAGAGGTAGGTCAGATAATTCAATGCACTTTGTCAGATAACCCGTGAGACGTGAAGAGAACTGGGGAAATGTTTCCGTGCTCTCTTTTCGGCTGTTTCTGAACAACTGCAGAAACTTTCGGGCAGTCATCTCAAACTGCTGTGGTAAGGCCTTCTTCAACATGTCGTAATCATGTTGATTCGGTCCCAGCTTTGTGTACACGTCATAAGCATTGCCTTTCAGTGACGTTGAAAGTTTGAGCGCCCAGCGGGTACTCTCTAACCCATAAAGATTCGCGAGTCTCTCGAATTTTTTTAGGTAGCTGTCAATTTTTTCGTTAGGGCTAGGAAAAGACGCTAAAGCGAAAGACATCGCAGTTAATTGGGCAGACTGAGTGCTGGAGAGATCCATTGTTTGAGACTGGGGCGAAAACGGCTCTCCATTATTTGAAGTAGAGGCACTCCGACTCTCTAAAGCCTTGAGCGCTAATTCATGTTGTCTTTCCCTCTCTCTTTCTCTCTCTCTGCGGGCTTCCATTTCTGCCTCAATTTTCTTCTGTTCCAATTGACGATCGTCCGCTTCTTTCTTCCTAGCTTCTGCCCTCTCTTCTCTCTCTTTTTCTTCCTTCCTCTCAGCTTCTGCTTTTTGTTTCTCTTCCTTCCTCTCTGCTTCTGCTCTTTGTTGCTCCGCGTCATATATTTGCAGTTCCTGGGTGATAAACAGATTCGCGGCTTCTGTGTCTAATCCTGAGTCTTTCGCTTCCTGTCTCAAAATGGATCTTATCCTAATTCTCTCAGCCATTGTCGAAGAACTGGATGCTTCTAAGACTAGAGAATAGTAAGATGGAACAAGAAGGGGAAAAACTCAAGGCCGCTACGAGAAAAACAAAGTAAAAAATTTACTGAATGACCTCGTGTGTTAACTTATCGCCGCTATTATTGTCACTTAAGACTCGTAACGCAAGCAACTATGCCAATTAAATGGTAAGTTACACTAGAAAAGAATCTACTCTTACTAACAGTAGAGAAAAATTTATATTAAACAATTTAAAAGGAAACAAAAAATTTCCCAGAAAATGTTAATTCTCTAACAACAAACTCCGTCCCTGAAGACAATTTTTGAGATGAGACGTAGTTAACTTAATTTTAAAAAATCAGAACAATCCGTCTTTAGCTTAGCTCAACTCAAACGCTTCATAACCTTTAGTGATTGTAAAACAATCACGCAGTCCCAGCAATTATATAACCAAAATTTTCAATTCCCTCTGCCAGAGAATACAAATGTGACAATCTTTTATTATCACCAACTGCCTGTTCCTGTGGAAAAACAAACCTGTCTTAATTATTGTGTGGTTGGCCCAAAATACTGAACGGCTTGGTCTAGGGGAAGTAATACTTTTAAAGATTATACCCTACTTCACAAAGACAATCAACCACACTCTATTAACTAGGTTCAAAATCTCGAACGAGCTAACCATATATTGTCGTAATTTTTATCTGAGAGGGTGCTGATGAATATTGGTCCCTTTAGAGTGTAAAGTGATATTGAAGGCTCTGTGAGAATAAGGATTTAGGAGAATGAGGTAGTAGATTCACAAGCGCTGGGAAGGAGCAAGGACAGTCTCTTATTACGACAATATCTGTTTTCTCACAGACTACTCCTATCTCTCTTCTGCACAAACAATTGTTTGTCAGTTCCAGTCGCTCAGGCGCGCTCACCGATTTGGTGATTCTGTCGCTCAACGTACATGAATACAAACTACACAGATGGAAATGTTTGGAGTTTTAGGCCAACCGACAACCAACACAAATAAATATTCATACCTTTATTATCATAAAGGACTCACACATAATTGTACATTTACAGTCAAAATCAAAGGTTACAAAATACCAATATAACTAGGGAAGAGGGGGTTTTTGAGGAGAAATATCCCATCCACCGTTTCCCGTTTATATCTACTAACAGACAAAACCCGGTCCCAAAGACAAGAGGGGGGGGGGTGTGATCAGAGATAGGCAATTTAACCCACTGGTAAATATATTACTCTGAGGCAAGGGGTTGCAGAAAGAAGGGGGGGGGGGGGTAGATGAAAGCTAGGGTTCTCAATTATCTCCCTTTAAATCAACAAATTTTACGGGAGGGGGAAATGAACACAGTTACCCAATCCCACTAGGAGAGATCCCGTACAAGGAATATAATGCACCTTAGTATAAGGTCGAACTAATTAAAAAGGTAAAGTAAAGATAAATCTCCTTTCATTAAAAAAAAACACACTAGGGCTGGCCATCCCAACAAACACACACGCAGACTTACCGAAAGGTGAATTCTGGCACTTCATAGGAAATACATAAAAAAAACAGCACTAAACCTTGGCTTAGGTAAAAGTAATTTCTTCCGTGTACAGCCCCAGATTTTGCGGGTTGTTTAAGTTAACAAAGTGTCCCGAAATCGCTGGACGTTGAAGTTTAACGGTACTGTTTGTTTATTAGATAAAGTTCCTAAAGAAAGGCACAGGCACTTGGCTAAGCGTGAGGTATGGTGTGGTTCCTAAAATTGGCACAGCTGGCGGAGATAACTTCCTTTTTCCGTAATGTCACAAGTTAAGAAAAACACTGAGGTAAGTTCTTCTTCTTCGGGGGGGGGGGGGGGGGGAGGGGGGGGGTGGGGGTGTGGTGGGGGGGGGGGGGGGGGTGTGGGGGTTTAAAATCCACTGAATATGCGTGACAGACAGTGTTCAGGTATCGATGCTTTTTCTTCACAAATAGGGGCAGTGAATAAAATATGTTCTGCTTCCAGTTGTCGTTAAGGGCTCTATATGAACTAGTATTTTTGAAGTGTTTCTTGAATGGCTTTTTTCTCAGTTACGTTCAGAGGAGCGGGGCCCATTACAGGTCGCCACAAGTTTAGCTTTAAAAAAATTCATATGTTACTGGAGTTATCAAATTGAGTTTGGCAGAACTCTGTATATAGTTAATAATTGCTGGGATGCAGGTTGAATGATCGTTCTGAATGAAAGATAATCAAAACAAGAAATGCATTACAAATCATATTATAATCTGACGCGATAAATTACAGTTAGCCTATTTACTTATTAGCGTCGTCAATTAACAAATCAGGAAAACTTCCCGTGAGTTAAAAATAATTAAAAGCACATCTATCTATACAGAACTAAACTGTATTAAAGTTATAATTCTCTTTAACGTCTGCAAAATAAATTTACGCGTCAATTGTATTAGGAAATACTTTTAGCTGTAACATTAGTTTGCACTAGAACTTTGAAAATGGGTTTATTTAATAAGGTTAAATTTACACCACAATCCATTGAAATCAATAGAAATAACTCGACCAATGATCACTCGAAGCTAATGTATAAATTACCGTCTGCACAGAAAGAATACACTCCAATAGTCACGAAGGTAGATGAAATCCAGCAGGAATCCGACTATGCTAGTGCAACTAGGATTCTGTCAGAGCGAACGATAAAATGCAGTTTATCGGAGTTCTCTATTTATACTTCTCGAATGTAACTTGAATGGGGCGTGTTAAATTTTCGCACCTTTCTTGATCTTGAGCAAAATTCGGGGTACCTCGCCGATGTGTTAAACGCTGCGATTCCTTCGTTTTCCCCGGTCTACCGATTTTCTTCCGTCTCAGGCTGCTCGCATAAGAGTGCGAAAATTTCCCGAGAAGCTAACTCTGTGAGCTGCAAGTCCCTGATTCTTTAGATCGCGGCCGCTCCACGTTGAATTCTGAAGATCAGCCTGTTCTTTGATGGTACCGCTGCATGCCGGTAAAAGTTACAACAGATGATCAGGGGTTCTAAAGTTATGAGAGGCCAATATTCTGTTATCATCCATCGAGTCAGGGAAATTCATTTGTCATACTTAGACGTACGTCACAGCCTTCATCTCTTCAGAATAATCATATCCATTCTTTCGTTTGTTGGCTTGTTCTCCTTTCATTATCTGTCATTATATCTGCCGTCACCTTTTAGGTATTCTTCATTGTCTTTTCTGCCTCGCTCACCCACCAGAGGCGTACGTAAATTTTTTGGCACACGGGATGCATTCTTCATTTGCACCCCCCGTTAAATGAACATTCAGAAAAGTAACTTATGTTTGCAAGTAGATTTTTAATTGTTTCTATTGTTGATCAGAATCAACAGTATTGTACTCTGGGCAAACCCATAGGTGCTCATTCTCCCTCAGCAAATGCCGAAGCTGACAAATGCTAATTGTTAATGTATCGCACTGGTTGTATACACGAAGGATGCATCCTCTCATGCGTCCATCCCTGCTAGTCTTACATTTGATGCCAAATTCCAACAATCTTAGCCTTGTTGATTCATTTATTGCAGTGTCGATGTCTAACAGGTGATCATCAGTTGTCCGTAGTAGATCTCCCTTATCCATATCCAGTGTCATCACTATGGGTGCTGTCGAAGCTAGTCTGTCAGCAAGTAGATTTTTAAATAGTGCAGTACTGTTACAATAGTGTCCGATGGTACCCCTGCCCTACTGGCTGTCACGCGGGGCGGACCTCCCCCTCCTTCCCCCCTTAGTTCGCGACTATCGCCCATTATTTCTCCTTATCTCACTTCTCCAATTTTTGTAAACAGAACTTTTATTAGTACTGTACCAATGTAAAATTATGCCACATGTCGTTTCCACATCACCCCTCCCACACAACCACCACTATCACAAGGGATCGTCCTATTGCTTACAAAAAAAAAAAAAAAAAAAAAAAACTGATCTGGTGTTAAATGCAACAATAAAAAATCAATCATTAATGGTGTAGATATATGACATCTTAGTTCCCGGCCATCAGTTCCAGCTCTCAATCACGAGGCGTGTGTCGAGTGTCGATGAGGGCAGATTGTCTCGTTAGAGGGTTCTCTCAGCTCCTCTCTTACCAGTCTTCAGAACACCCGGACTGGTGGAATTTCAGATATGTGCAAGCAGTCTGCGCGTGCGGGAAGCTAGCAACACAGTTGGGAAGGATTGGATGGTTGAAAACCAGGAAATTGTCAGCGCTAAGAAGAACAATGTAAAGAGAGAAAAAAAAGGTAGATAAAAGATACGGACATTTGAGTGCTGAAATAAAGAGCTGGTAGAAAGGTTGAGTGAAAGATGAAGAATTTAACGACAGTGACAAGGATATTACAGTCTTATGGTTGGTCTTTTCTTTGTTCTAATAAAGTTTACACTGTCTATTTAAGTTCATCTCACACGGAAATATCGAAGAACATAAAAATAGTGCATAATACAGTGTTTCCCAACCTTTATACCAAGTAGGAACCTCTCAAATAATTTTTAGAAACAGCTGATCCCCCATAGCATCACGATTCTATTACGCCTGAAGTTTTCATTATTCCCCTAAAGTATATTTGTAAAGAGATTCTACTTACGGTATATGTATAAATGTATAAATAAATCAATAAACATATATATATATATACACACACACACACATAGTGTCTCAGAAAAAGGTATGCACTCTTTGAAAAGGTTATAACTCGATTTTTTTTAGATATAATTATGGTATCTTCACACTTCAAGTGGTAAATGCTCAAAATGTCTATACCTGCGGCAATGCTTTATTCATAATGACGAACAACTGACTGGTATTGTGTATTGATATAATAATTTAATAGTGAAACACGCAGCTTTAGTTTGATGCCTCAGGTCTTTCATTGTGTGCACATGAATGTAGAAAAAGACATAATGTTTAACAAAGTTCACGGAATGTGCTGAGCTCCTCCTTGTGTGATCTAAGGGAGGATATCGGAGATACTTAAGGAACTGTCTGTGTGCAATGAAGATGGTATTTAAACCGAAAACCAAACCAAGCGCAAAAAAAAAAAAAAAAAACCTCGTTAGATGAAAAGCATTATCTGATACAAGTCAAACGTAATAAGGGACCTAAGACGCGTCAACGGGAGCCGCGCTGGTGTAATGGCTACAACGTTGTACTGGCGACCAGGTGTTCATGGTTCAAACCCGGCCGTCGGCGTTTGAAGAAATGTTTACGACCGGAAATTTGACTGAATAATCTGAACGGCTCCTGCACATAAATCCCGTGTGGATGGGAAGGAGCGAAGCTCCTGACCGGGTTGGAAGGAAAGTCCACTGACCCCCCAGCCTCGCAATGACATGTCATTGGGCCGAAAGAGCTGGAAAGCTCGAGTGCCGCTGGTTATAGAAAAAAAAAGACGCGTCAACAGTGAGGAATTCAGTCAGCGACCCATAGCTTGACTGCTTGCGTCAGGGTCAGCGAACCAGAGCTGAGCAAGACCCTTTTCCACCTCCAAGTGGTGGTCCTGGAAACAGGCTGCATCACTGCAATCTGGCTGAGTGACTTGGGTTCGAAGAGGGAAGGCTAATGTGACAGATAAGGGAACGAATAATGAAAATCAGATATAGGAAAGTCTAGATAGAGTAGAAAAAAGGGAATGCGCAAATAAGAATGTGCATGAGACGGGGATCGAAAAAGAGATGAACAGAAATCCGGTTGGGCACGCTTTTCAGCAACTCAGTCAGAAGCGTGAGTTAAGCAGTGCAGGTCGCACATACCCGATATAGACGAGGATAGCCATGTAGAATGTGTTGTGAAAATTCTTTGACAAGGAGACAAGATTGGGTGGTAATTAACCCAACATTATTGAAAGCATAAATTCTTGACTAGGACAGAAGAACGATGGAGCGAGTTAGGCTCCACGATATATAAAAAAAGGTACGTAGAGTGAAATTATTTACATCTAGACAGTAGTCCTATTCCTCGTCTCAAATAGTAGCGATCTATCAAAAAGGGAAAGGAACAACCCCGGAGGAGTCCGGTATCACATAGATAACCTGAACCCAGAGCGACATGTATCAATAGACAATAATGTTGTTAGGAAGGTAGAAAAAGAGGTACATACTGATAGCACCTGAACAACCATTGATGGTTATATACTATAGTAGTTTCAATGCTGAACGAGAGTTGAAGAAGGAAGGGTGACGGACCAAGATTGTTAGAGGTCCACGTTGCAGCAGTGGTCCACACAGTGTAAATAAAATAAACTATTTCAGTTGACTGTGGCGTTGACTAGTTATGTGGAAGCTCTGTTTGGCGTTGTGTCATCGCTCGTTGTGTGTGTGACTGTTGTAATCATTCATCATGTCATCGCTAGCTACTGAGGCAAAGAACCTGGGCATGCAACGGCCATGTGAGGTAACCACCTGTTAGCGCAGGCGGCCACACTAACCCGGTCCCAAAAATGCCATGCTGAAGTCAGATGTGTCGGCCGAAAGGCGCAGATATTGCAGCTTCGCTGTAAACAGACACAACGCAACCAACGTCCTTTTCAGGACGAACGAAGAAGAAGAAGAAACGTAATAAAAGATGGTTGAAATGAGACTCAGAGAAGCTTGAGGAATAAAATTGAATTGTGTTTGGCTCTTGGGTGTAATGTACATGCATGTTGTCATATCGTCTGATGGATTAAGCGGTTATTTCAATGTTCGTAACATGACATTTTACTTAAGCAATGATTATATAGAGGATTTCACGACTTCTCGAGGAACCCTTGAGGATAAACTGCAGAACCCTGTGGTTCCGCCACACACTGGCTTGGGACACGCTGGTATAATAAAGCACGGAAGGTGAAAGGCTAACGGTAAGCCTTGGTGAAGTATCCTGGAATAGAAAACAGAGATAATTGTGATATTAGTTATTAAAGGTGAAATGTTAACCGGAAACTTGGCAAGAAAACGTTCAGGAATATGTAAAAATGGATAATACTGATACAAGATAAGCAAGGTGAAAGGTTAAAAGGCAACCGACATGAGTAGCCTCGATCTGGAACAAAAGACTAACCTCTGACATCTTTTGGGTTAGTCACGTGTCAGGTTTGTGGCGGGAGTTCTTGGCGATTTTCCTTGGCAAATCGCTGTTTTGTTGTGTTAAGTTTTGACACATATCGTTATAAAGATTTATTTGTGGTTGTAGACAACCAGAAGTCGAAGGAAGATCAATTGTTATTAGAGGGATAAACTGATCTAGCCAGATTTCTTGTTCTGGACGTCGTTCTGATTAGCCAGGTTGTCAACTAAAATACGGGCTGCTTGTGTATGGGAGCCCCGTGTCGTTTCCGGGGTCTCTGTTGACGTAAACAAAGAATAGTGTCACGCATTGCCTCCCCTTAGCTCTGCAGTAGTGCTCCACCAGTGGCCAACACTCAAGAGTATCTAATATGGGTTTTCAAAGGTGTCTACCTTCGCACAAGATAACTCTTGGCAGAGTTGTTGATAGAAGGATACTGACGCTTCTATCTCAAGGTAGTTTCCACAAAATGTCTTCAGAAGTCAAGAACAATGTTGCATAGGGCAGAGCACTATTAACTTATATCTGATCCGTCGCCGGTTGTGAAGTATTAAGCAATGAGCCCCCAGCTGGTGTAAATCCAACGAAATTCTTTTATAAATATTTACTCTCTAGATGTAAATATATATCTAGATCAGTGTTTCTCGACCTTTTTAGGTTCACGGCACACGTTTCAATTTTCTAAAAATTTGCGGCACACCTATTTGATCCCGTGCCTGAATAAAAAATTACAGTGATATATACTAAATTAAATGCACTAATCTGTGGGTACTTTAGAATAAAGAAAACTCCTAATTTTATTTTCATTTTAAATTGTTTAAAATAATCTGGAAGTACAGTATATCTATTTTCGTTCAAAACAGTTAATAGCTCCAATTATTGTTGAATGAATTCAAGCTGCAAGATCAGTTTTACATTACATGATCACTAAACATTTACTCCACATCGGTTAAGAAACACTGATCTAGATGTATATATGTTAAAGAGTCTTGCTCATACGTTTGCTTTCCTACCTATAATAACTGAATCAACAATGATTGTTTAGCTTTAAAATAACATGTAATCAATTTAATAATCAATTAGTTTTAACATGTTAAAATAGCGATGGAATGATGGTGAATTGTAGATGTAAATAAAATTGTCTTCACTGAGACTTGGTTTGAGGATTGATAAAAACAATTGTCCATTTGCTGGTTCCTTTTACAAGAACGTAGCTGGTATAAGTGAGTCGTGCCACCGTTATTTCGTCAATTCTTCTGTGACGTGGGCCCTTCTCCACACAACCCGTCTAATGTAGGCAGTTAGTGGTGATGCCCTGCTTTTAACTCACAACTAGTAGCGTAGGAACTTTCGTCTTGCAGCTTCGCACCACGAACAGTCTGATAGCTTCGTTCCAAGAAATTTAGACAAAATAAAAAGAACAAATGCCTCTGCTAAGTACACTGGGCTGGAAGATTAACAGGCGCTTTGTCTCGCTGTCCACCTACCAATGTTAGCCTCTCTGAATAATTAAATTATTTTGAGTATACGCAGCTTAACTCAGGGAAGATGATTATAAATCAACAATATTCTTCTGAGTATTAAAATGGGAAAATATGTGCTTGGACAGCGCGATTGCAATGATTTGCCTGAATTACAATTAACAAGGTGCGTATATCTCACAAAATGATACGATACACTTGAGGCACATGTGGTGTAATCATCACTCATCACTGCTCGAGTCGGAGTCTGGGGTCACCTCTGCTGTCGGTTTTCTGTACGACTAGCAAGAAGCAATCACATGCGCTTACTGTAGTGGTTTATCAATATACTATTTTCATATATTGAGGTTGTCAGCCTCCTATGACTGGTATAACCACTTAGCAAGTACAGACATGTTACATTTCACATTTGAAATATATGTTTACAACGTACCCCAAATGGCATCTACAATCTCCTGACACGGTTAAAATGGACACAGCAACTTAGGTTAGATGCTTTCGAATCACTTGGTCTGGGAAATTTTAGTATTCCTCTTATGACGGGTAATCTGATTCCTTAGGTCTCCAGTCTTTATATTTAAAATGCGGGTTTACTTTTAAGTTTCAAAATTCCCCAAATACTCTGTCCTGGTCCTTTTAAGTTTCCAGTCTTTGTATTTAAAAATGCGGGTTTACTTTTAAGTTTCAAAGTTGCCCAAATACTTCGATCTATCACTTATAATTTTGGAATCCTTTGTCCGATCCTTCTCTCTGGCTCTCGTGAATTGCTAGCTTAACGTGGCGATGCAGTCTGATCTGTGACTCCGATTTCGCTAGATTATATTGCCATTTCTCAGGTCAAGTCCCAGATTGTACTTTTAGACTAACTTGCCAATGAAAGTTAAAGTCTATTCCGGTTCTCAAATCAAGCCAATGGTAAGCTCTTTAGAACTATATGGGTCGGGGTGTTAAATCACAATATCCCCTGCGTGTTTTTAAATATCAAATTAAAAATTCCAACTCGTGACCTCTTTCAAATAAGGCAGTAATACTTCCGATTGCATCTTTATGCAAACTTACAAACAAATCTGTGAACTTATTTCCTGTCTAGAAGCTTTCCCTCAATATTATCTCCCCAGACAGATTATCGGTAATATTGATACAAAGATGGGCCAGTGGAAACTATTACGTATTATCGCCTGTGTTTTTGTACAACAGCCAGACGGTCAAATACGGATCGCCGGCAGCTCAGACACAAACAATATGGCTTTCTTTCCGTACTCTGTCGGGTCGTATTTTTATGAGGAGTGGTCGGGACCACCTTTGATCGACACCGATCGTCTCTATCAAAGGTGGCTAGACGACTTCGGTGATAAACGTGTTACCTGCTGACTTGTCTGGGAGCGGCTGAGAACAAAAAATGTAAGGGCATGAAATGTGTCAAATAATAGGACGATGAAGGAGAGAGAGAAGGACGCAAAAGTACATGCACAAAACGTTTTGTGACAAATAGGACTACTGCTCGATACGAGACTTCGTATAAGACGACTAATATGGTTTTGTTCATGAGGCAGGAACTTCATCATGTAAAACAATGTGCTACAGAGCCACCGTTGCAAGAGGAAGTGAATGCTTGTTGCAAACTTCCTGCAAGGGAACCAGCTGCTTCGGTGGCCTCATGCGACAGGGAAAATGATGATGTTATGTTTGTGGGTTGATGGGCTTTCGTTATGTTTGTGGGTTGATGGGCTTTCGTTATGTTTGTGGGTTGATGGGCTTTCGTTATGTTTGTGGGTTGATGGGCTTTCGTTATGTTTGTGGGTTGATGGGCTTTCGTTATGTTTGTGGGTTGATGGGCTTTCGTTATGTTTGTGGGTTGATGGGCTTTCGTTATGTTTGTGGGTTGATGGGCTTTCGTTATGTTTGTGGGTTGATGGGCTTTCGTTATGTTTGTGTGAATTGTGCGTATATCTGTGCCTATATCTGTGTGAATATGTATATGTTAGCGTGTGTTTATGCGTGCAAAATGTTTATATGCAAATACTTACATTCGGTATGCGAGTAAGAGAAAGCTAGAATACATCGCGACAAATTGAAAGAAGCAGAGACAGAGGACGACAAAGAAAGAAGATACTGAACAGTTTAATTTCGTGACGTAGAACAAAGACCACAACAGAATCAATAACTAGTTTTGAGAACAGAAAGTTACAGATCCCCTACACCAGCCAGCACGGTACTTGAATTAGAAGATTTGTGATACACCATTTTAATGCAGTTATTTGTTTATTTGTTTTTTCCTTGTGTTTCTGGAATTGTTTTTACTTTCTTTGACTCTAATAACAACTATGCTCATGCTAATGTGGTACTCCGGCGGAAACGGATGTTCTGTTGGTATCTATGAAACTGGAGGATTAGGTCACTGGTACTCCGGCGGAAAAGGATTGTGACAGTGCCATAGTCATCTCGCCTGTTTTTCCACCGCCATTTTGTCGTTATGTGGCAGCCATCTTTGTTTACATCTAAAAATAGCTACCTGCGTAATGCCGATATGGATAGCAGCCAATGAGATAGGAGAATCGTCCAGGCTAGCGCGGCAGTTGAAAATTCTTTATTCATTCTGGTCGCCGTCGCAGAGAGAGAACAAGCTTTGAGAGCTGAAGACTAGTCAAGAACAAGCCTATTACTTAAAGTCTACGAACACTGTCTGGGTGTTCGGTAGTATTAAATGTTGATCTGTATAAGGCTTTGTGTTGCTTGAATTGCTAAGTCTGCTGCTGAGAGGGTTGCAAGCAACCAATAATTGCAACCCCTGTCAAACGATTCTTAATAAATTTTCTTAGTGCATGGGTCTTGGGTGTGAGGTAGCCAAATCGACATAAGTTCACCTCAACCACAGCTAGCCCCTGTCACAGGATGTTCTGTTGGTGTCTATGAAACTGGAGGATTTGGTAAACTCTATTGACCACATCCCTGTCTTTCTTCCTTTATAGTCGTCCTGGTTGAAGATAATGATTTTTGGCCTCTCGATACGGCTATGTTTATTCCTTGTGTTGCTGGAATTATGTTTACTTTGATTGACTATATTTTTAGTAACAATTATTCTAATGATTATTTGGTTCTCTGGTATGTCACGGGATTTACTCCCCTTGCTCTGCAGTGATAGTCCAACAGTGGCAAAACGTCAGAGTAACTACTGAGGATCCTTTAGCTCAAGATTACTCTTGGCAGAGATGTGAATTGAAGAATTGTACTTCAATTCTAGGGAGCCTCATAAGAATTTAAGAAAACAAGTATTACGTCGGATAGGATCCAGCCCGTGTAAAGTGTCTATCTTCCCTGACCTTCTATGAGGAGTTGCTCGTTTTGATGAGCCCCCAACTGATTTAACTCCGTAAAATATTACTTTAATATCTTTGTTATACGCATTTAAAATGACTGAGACGTACGGGTACAGTTCACTCAAAACATGTTTAAATCAACATTAAATTTGTATATTTACAGATAACAAATTTAATAATCAATTATAGCTAACAATATAAAAATGAATAAAAGTTTTGCTGGAAAAAATGTTAGCCTTTAAGAATTCATCACAGGTGATGGGCTGTTTTGAAAAGTTCGTTGTTAGAGAATTCACTCGGCAGCTTTAAGTGGGTACTTAGCTGCCAGGAACATGTCGATTGGTTTCTGCTCCAGCCGATGTTTGTTCTTTGCAGGTTGTAGACTGGTTAATTCTCGTCATTAGTCAAGTCTGGTGGCTGCAACATCTCCCTCATTGTAGCATGGGGTAACTACAAAGATTGTCCAACATCTTGTAAGATCCGTCTGATGTTGGTGTCTAGCTTTGATTGAAGCTCACGTATATTACACACTTGTTCCACACACTAGTACTATCAATTGGTACCAACGACTAGTTTCATGAAATAAGAGAGAAAAAAAAACCTCATGTATCTCTCTATGTCATTCCACTATCCCATTAGCCTCAGAACTTTAACCTCTCTGAGCACTAATGTTAATCCAAGTTAGCAGAAAACACACATTGCATTTATATAGAAAATGTTTACATATACATTTGCACTGGTTGAAAACGTTAATATAAAAGTATGTACATTATGTATGTCATCATCTACTCCCTGCTCCATATGGAACTTGGGACTACCTCTGGTTTTGGTTCTATATGAGAAACCTGCATAAAACAGTACTCAGCTGTTGCAGTGGTCTTTCATAAAACCATCATTCTATATGCTGAGGTTGCCGGCCTCGCATGAACTTGGACATCCATTAGCAATTTTCACGTGTTAATAATGCAAAATATAGAATTATAAAATGTAAACTTACCCAAAAGTATCTTTTTTGGGCATACACACTTCTGGCTCAGAGAAATAGTGTCGGCAGCTTGGTGAAGATGCCTCTTACACGTGGTCTGGGGTAATACTTTGCAAACAGAATCCCACTATGACTTAGTGTTCACGTTCCTGGGATTCTAGGCTTTCTGTATTAATAAAGGTAGAGTTTTCTTGGGGTCCACAAGATGCTCAAAACACGTTGTCCGCTCCTTAAAAGTAGAATACTGATTCTATTCCTTATTCTAGCTTGTCTGACTATCTTCTTGACGAGTTGAATTTATCTGTGCTTTAAACTCCGAAGGCGCTAGATTATAAGTCACCATTCCGGCCCACGCATCCTTATTGCTACGATATGACAAGGCTCCAATCAGAAATGTTGCATTTTAACATCTCAAATGCCAAACAAATAGCATTCAATGTGCGAATACTGGTAAGGGTATCTTCCCCCTACCCTCTCATGGAAACGTCGTGCGTGACACACAAAATGTGACGTTTACAAGTCATTTCCCATATGAGGTATTCTGTTTTCCTTTGGTTTCCATAATGTTTATACTCACGACTTCATAGGTCCATCACAGATAACATCTTTGCAGATGGATACCTTATCGTAAGCATTTCCTACAACCCATCTACCCAGAAATGATATCATTTACCAGCTCCTAATTCCATGAGTTATCGTAGATTAGTGTCTATAATCTATCACCAGATTATTATTTGGCGACCAGTTCGTGTACAATCAGCACTATCAAGCAGCGACCCGGCCAGACATAAAATATTATCAGTAATAAGACAGCTGACTGTGTCCATCTCCGCTTTGTTTAAGCACTAATCCAGGCGCTCCCACACACCGTCTGGTCGGAAATGTGTTACGATTAATACGTAAACAACACTTCACTCTACAGATCCAAGTGTCAATATGGGTTCAAACGAACATGAATGATACCGTTAATCAGCAAGGATGGTCGATGAAGCCCCGACATGACATGAATTAAAGGAAGGAAGTGTAGACAATGAATCGAAATACCAAATACTGTCAGAGATGGAAAAAAAAAGAAAACGAACAGCACAGAATGAGTTACAAGATGGCACAGGAAAATGTGATGCTCGAGGTAATTTTGTCACAAGGTAGAAAAGAATGCTTTGCTGGTGTCTAAGTAGCTGCAGGATTGGGGCGTGTCTATTATCTATATTCCTTTCTGTCTTTCATAAGGTAATTGTACTAATTGTGGATGATGGTTTTGGCCTATCGATAGGGCAGTGGACTGCTGAATCGCTCCATTGTACCACTGGCTCTAGAAAAAGCATCAACTCTCTCGTTGGGCTGCTGGGCCTGGAAAAGACTGAACTTCGTCCTGCGACAGGTCTTGAAGATTTAGCATGACTAACAAACCGAACGCAGAAGAAACAGATTATGTGGTTTCTAGCTACCAAGACTATACGAAGAGTGGAGAAGAAAGCCAACGTGGCAACATCAATAACTATCTGTATGATTATATGCCAGGGACAAACATTACAGGTGAAAATGTGAGGTAGAAAGTTTCTGACAGCGACAAAAGTAGCACAGCGGTTCTTATGTAGGTTATCACGTTGACCGTTTTTGAGAGGCATGGCTGGAAATTAAAGCACGGAATTTTCCTATTCCAAAAAACCTGGCAGCGTCGAACAAATACGTATTATTTTCGCTTTATTTCCGGCACATTGTAAACATGCGAAGTCGCCTTCTCATTCTGACGTAAAAAAAAAGAGAAAGGTAAACTTAGTGCTAACGAAATACTGCCGCAGGAGAGTGAAGTGTTAGAGAGTTCATATTACTAGGTCCAGCTTCGAGTGGTGGGATACCAGTTCTCTTCCTCGCTGCCTTTATCTTCCCTAACTCGAGAGTAGAGTTAGGTACCTATTTACAACTGGGTGGACGAAAGCGTGACGTCATCGTAATTTGAACCACACTACCAATAGAACGCTTGTAAAGACAGTGTTGTAGCAAATACTGTCGTAGGGCAGTGGAGTATTAAAAACTATATTGTGTTTCAGCTTTCTGAGGTGGGTGGCCATTTGTCCTCTCTTTATTTATTTATTTATAATCTATCATTATTTAGCTTCCTAATTGTATTGTAGTGTTCTTGTTTGTTTTCTACTGTTCTGCTGAGGCACTGACAATAAAGTTGTTCTCTCTAGACGACATAGTCAAGACGGACCGCAACTTATAACCGTTAGGCTAGTAAGTTATAGAATGACTTCCCCTTGGAGTGATAGACCGTAACATTTCTAAAGACCAGGACTGTCGTTACAAAGGCAGGTCAATACTAGTCTTCTATCCTTCTTCTTCTTCGGCTTCTTCTTCTACTTCTTCTTCTCCGTTCGTCCTGAAAATAACGTTGGGTGCGTTGTGTCCGTTTACCGCGAAGCTGCGATATTTGCGCCTTTCGGCCGACACATCCGACTTCAGGCCTGGAAAGAACATTTTCATGGGCGGTACATTTCAACATCGAGAAGAACTTTTAAGTAAAGGGTCAAGTGGATAAACCCCGAGCAGTTCCCGGGGGTCTTTGATGGGGCAAAGAAAGAATAGATCTACCGCACCCTCATACGTGTCGTACAAGGCGACTAATATGAGGTTGTACAAGAGGCTGGCAACCTCATCATGTAAAACAAATAGCCACAGAAACCACTGCTGCTTGAGCATGCTTTAGGCAGGACCAGCTTCAGTTGTAACCCCATGCTCCGTAAGGAGCGCAAAGGAAAATATTTTAGTGCATAAATTGTGGCCTGTTAGGTAGCGTGCCCCTGAACTCAATGTGAGCTAAGAAATTAATTAAAATAACAACAATTTTTATAGCGGTCAGGGAAGTGGTGTATCAGGTTTCAACTTGTCTTGAAAAACAAAACAAACACACAACCTTTCAATACGTCCATGTTGCAGAGAGCTGTCATATATATCAGGAAATGTATGAAAATCAAAAGAAATCAAGTCCAACACAGTATTCAGAAACTTCATCTAAAACGTTAAGATAATCTGACATGTCAGGCTCTGAAACATGGACAACTACAAAAACAATAGTCAATAAGCTATAGACATTCATAAATGGGTGCGTGCGACAAACAGAAGGATTGAAGTGGTATCACAAGATTACTGATGTGGAACTGATGACAAGAACCATACAAGCGCCAGTGGAACAAGAGATGACAAGAACCAGACAAGTGCCAGTGGAACAAGAGATGACAAGAACCAGACAAGCGCCAGTGGAACAAGAGATGAGAAGAAGACGCTGGTGATGGAATGGACACACATTGATGAAACCTGTTGATATCATTACTAGGCAGTCCTTGTTCTGGAATCCACAGGGTAATAGAAGTACGGGCCGGAAAACACATATAGAAGAGAGCTGGATAGAAATGAAAAGGATGAGAACGCCATGGAAAAACTTTGAGTTGTCATATGTTTGTTGAATGCCTATGTCCTTGGGGAGCTGTAGGGTACTGGTGATGATGATGAAGATCTACTCCGTAATTAAATATAGTATTCTTAAACTATTACAATTGGGACCCAAAGACGCAGCAATAGAGAATGCAGTCAGCGACCCATAGCTTGACTGCTTGCGTCAGGGTCAGCGAACCAGAGCTGACCAAGACCCTACTCCACCTCCACGTGGTGGTCCTGGAAACAGGCTGCATCACTGCAGTCTGGCTGAGAGAGTAGGGATCGAAGAGGGAAGGCAAACCCGGTCTCAAAAAATGCCGTGCTGAAGTCGGATGTGCCGGCCGAAAGGCGCAGATATCACACCTACGCTGTAAACAGACACAACGCAACCAACGTCCTTTTCAGGACGAACAAGGAAGAAGAATAAACTATTACAATTTACCCGTATTACTTTTCCTCTCCGTGTATTCACTTCTGCGTCTCGTTCTTATTACATTTTCTTCTTTAAAAAAAAAAAAAAAAGAAATACTTAGGGAAAAAAATGAAAGGTTTAAGTTCTAACGATATTATGTCATGTCAAACGTGAAATGCTGCAGCATGGATCATTTTAATTATGGCGTTTCTCTGACTTAGAACTCACATCATAATCCGTTGCTTCCGGCGTTTATTCTTTCCAAAGTAGACGTTCTGTAAAGAGGGCTCAAAGCTAATGTCATATGCGTTTGGATTACCTTATTAATACATTTTCTCCACTCTCCACTACATATTGATTCTGTAATGTGGTAATATTACATTTAATTTTATCTCCCTTCTTTTGTAATTCAGTTATGTCCCATGAAAACATAAATTCATCTACAGTACATCTTGCCAACTCTCTTTCTGTCAACTCTTCGTGTTTTTCACATCAACTCACTGCCTTCTAATCTTCATTACCTGTGAAATTCAGGTACGCTATCATCCATTTAACAGCCGTATTGAAAATGTCACTTTATCTCCCGGCACATAAAAACTGTTTTGATTCGTCTAGGAAAAGACCAGCGAAAACACCTGAGAGTAATAAAGTACAGGTATTAAAGTACAGGTATTGGCATTACAAGGCAATCATTGTTCTGGAATCCCAATGGTAAAAGAAGCAGTGGTAGATCGAAAACACATGGTGAAGAGAACTGGGAGACAGAAATGACAAGGATGAGAAAGACATGGAGCTGATGGCACGGGTCAGAAAGACTTGGAATAAGTTTGTTGAAGTCCTATGCTCCTTGAGGAACTGAAGGGTGATGATGATGATTAGCGACAAACAGCAGTTCTGTAAGACATGGTGTTAGGTAGGAATGTGTGCTGTCACATGATCTGTTCTCTTTGTTGGGTGAAAACGTAATGAAATCCGTAGAGGTCATGCGAAATATCAGTTGATGGACATAATACAAACAACTTGAGGTACGCTGATGATACAGTCTTAATACCAGAAAAGTGAAAAGGAGTTGCGAGAAGTGTCAGATACAGTATTGACAGAAAGTAGGAATAAAGGCATTAGCCTAAATAGCAAAACGACAAAAGAAATGATTATCTAGACTACTTCCGAATATACCATCAAAATAAATGGCACGATTGTAAAACAAGTCAACAGGCTTAAAAACATCAGATAAAAGATAGATGCACATCTCCAATCCAACCTGCAAGTCTGGAAGGAAGAGCTGAAGAAGAGAAGGATGGTCATCAGCAGATTCAAAACAAAAACCATAGTGATTTTACGAAAAGAAAATAGGCATCAGATTATAATGGGAGAACAGTTCCTGGAGCAGGTCAACTACTTTAAGTACGTTGGAGCAGTCATAGACTGAAAGGGAGGCATCACAGAAGAGGGCTACCCAAAAAAGCAGCAGCGGGAGACTTTTTCAGGCCATAAATCGAGGATCCCTCAGCAAAAGAGAAATTGGCAATAAGACAAAGTATGTCTGTATGCCGCTCCACCTGTGTACGAGTCTTGACTTATGGATGCGAGTCAAGGACAATGACCACAACCCACTGTGAAAAAATAACCTGGAAAGCCGCATATACTTGTGCCATCCTATAACCCATTCTGAGCTCTTCACATTAGTTTTTCCCATCTCTGACAGTGTTTGGTATTTTCGATTCATTGTTTACACTCCCTTCCCTCAATTCTTGTTATGTCGGGACTTCAGCAACCATCGTTTGCTGATTAGGGTAATCAATGCCTTTCGTTTGAACCCATATCGACACCTGGGATCTGTAGAGAGAAGTGTCGTTTACGAATATATAACATATTTTTCTACCAGACTGTGAATTGATGCGGCCGATTAATAAGTAAAAAACCTTGGGATGACCGCAGTCGAAAATCGTATCAACTGGTAATAGTCCTGTCTGAGCAGTTTGTTAATTGTTGGCTAAACCGGGTAACTGAGATAATCCTTTCCGGACAGACTTGTCGAAAGAATAATTATTCATCTTGAAAGGGATTACCTGTGATAAATTTTTAAGTCGTGAGTGTAAACATGATCGATAATAGACGGAAGCTGGTGAACCATTTATGGTGAATGTAAACAACACATTTATTTTTGCGTTTTGTTACGCGGGAATTTCTCGGGTGAGACTGGGAAATACATGCATCTTGCATGCAATTGGCTTGGCATTTGAAATGTAAAAATACAACATTTCTGACTGGACCCTTGTCATATAGTAGCAATCTGGATGTGGGCCGACTGCTGCCTTATAATTTAGTGCCTTATGAGTTTAGCACACTGTTAAATTCAACTCGTCTAGAAGACAGCTAGACAAGTTCGATTCCACTTTAAAGGACCGTACAATGTGTTTGAGCATCTTGTAAACTTACACCCCAAGAAAACTCTACTTTTATTAATACAGAAAGCCCAGAATCCTAGGAACCTGAACAGTAAGACATAGTAGGATTCTATCTGCAAAGTAATACCCTACTAATACCCTAAGAGGCATCTTAACCAAGTTGCCGACACTATTTCTCTGAGCCAGAAGTCTGTATGCCCAAAAAATATATTTTGGGGTAAGGTGTACATTTTATAATTCTATATTTTACATTATTAACATGTGAAAATTGCGAGTGGACGGCAGATTTCTGGTAGAGAACCAGAAGCAGAGGTAGTCCCAAGTTCCATATAGAACATGGAGTGGATGATGACATAAATGATGTCATGCTTATTATATTAACCTTATCAACCAGTGCAAATGTATATGTAAACATGTTCTATATAAATGCAATGGGTGTTTTCTGCTCACTGGGATTAACATTAATACTCAGAGAGGGTAAAGTTCTGAGGTAGATGGGAAGGTGGAACGAAAGGGAGAGACACCTGATTTTCGTGTGAGGAAACCCAATATTTATGATGGTATTTATTTTTTTCTTATTTCATGATACTAGTCTTTGGTACTATTTTTTGGTACTAGTCAGTGGAATAAATGCATGGTATAAGTGACCTTCTTGATTACGGAAACAACGACAAACGGATTGATTTGTCGTTGCCCTAAAGACGCCATTAGGCGTGATGGGAACAACGGCAGAGAAAATCTATTCGCTGTTGCCCTTAAGACGCCACTAGGTGTAATGGCCACTGACTGCTTTGCCGGTCGTTGGCTAAGGACGGAAGAAGAAGAAGAAGATAAGTGACCTTCAATCAAAGCTAGACACTAAGATCAGACGGTTCTTAACAGATGCTGGACCATCTTCGTAATTACCCCTTGATACTACGAGGGACGTGTTGCGGCCACCAGACTTGACCAATGATGAGAGTGAACCAGTCTACAACGTGCAAAAAACCAACATCAGCTGTAGCAGAAACCAACCGGCATCTTACTGGCAGCTAAGTACCCACTTAAAGCTGCCAAATTAAGTCTTTAAATGTGTAAAGCACTCTATTCAGATCATCACTTGCAATTAATCTTTAAAAGCTAACATTTTTTTCCATCAAAACCTTTATTCTTTTTTTTTTTTTCATTGCTAGCTATAATTGATTATTAACTTTGTTATCTGTAAATACGCAAATTTATAGTTGATTCAGTAATTTTGAGTGAACTCCACCCGTATGTCGCAATCATTTTAAACAGAGTGTTACGGGGTTTTTCTTTGGGCTCGTAGTTTTTTAGATATATTATTTGATTATTATATAATGAGGAGCCGCGGTAGCATAGTGGTTAGTGCACTGGCTTCCTAGCTCAGTGGTCTATGGTTCGATCCCCAGATGAGGTGGGACTTTTTTAGGCCGCAAACGGCTCCTGGGTCGACCCAGCCCCAAATGGGTACCAGAGCAACTCTGGGAAGGTTAAGGCGGCCGGCGTAATGTTGACCACATCACCCCTAGTGTGCCGACGGTCGAGAAAATATGGGCCTAACACCATATTCCCAATATGCCTCAGTGGGCGTGTAACGGGATCCTTTACCTTTTTTTTTATTATATAATGAGTCGGATACTGCTTCAGATCAAGTGCCGATAGGGGTATGTCCTTTTCAGTCCCCGCCCAAAGCCGTAATCATCAACATAAATGATATTCCAAAGGCTAGGTTGGACGATTCAATTACACATTTATTATACATCTCGTAGCTCCAAATAGATCATAGATGATATGCTCATTAGATTATGGCATCAACTAGACAGTCTCTAGCGTCACGGTACTGTCTTGTAACTGGAACATTTCCATACAATTTTATTATAATTCAACTCACGTTCATCAGGTCAAACATCATTCCTGTTACATAATAACTGGCATCATCGCACGGAGGTGTATGGATGATCCAGAGATGGAATACATAGGAATATGACCAAGAAATCTTCTAACACTCAGGAGCCGAGAACACAAACGTCCAACACCTTGAAAAGACACACAGCGAATCTCTTATCGAAGGAACACCAAACTCACCAGATGGCAACTTTGGCGTCTGCACTTTGGCCACCAAAAGTAATGACGTGACTTCCTGTAACCAGGGCACAGGACGTAAACAAATAAATTACATGTCGAACTGTATTGATATCGACATACATGTTATGAAATTTACTCATAACATTTACTCCCCCCCCCCCCCCCTTCCCCCTCCCCGTCAAATAATGGAAACGAAGTTTTCATTATTTACGTGGTGTGAGTTCAAAACATCACTGGAGTGAAAAGATGGTATCATCAAATTTCACTGTTTGTATGAAATAGTATAGCACCCAGGTTTGTGCTCCATAGTAGGTAAATAAACACTCAAGGAGTGGAAATTAGTAATAACATTACTAATACCATCGACTACAAAGGATACAAATCATTTGACAACAATGTGAGGTAACCATAGCAAAATCAGCTAACATGTAAAAATGAAATGATTATCTCAGTCCAGGCACTATCATACTGCACACCGTCCAAAACAACTAACTGTCCCGTCAGGTAACATTAGTCACTTAGCTTCAAAATACAAAGCATTAAAATTAATTAAATTATGTAATAGAGACAATAGATGACATGAGGCAGACAATCAAACAATAAATTGAGTGAATGCAACGCTTTGTGAATTGATCAAAATATTGTGTGCTTCAAAATTATATGTTAGCAAAATAACATATTAATGGTAAGAGAAGCAAGTTAATCTTGTATATGACACTTGTGTAAGTAATAGATAAGACTATGCTTATGTGTTGTCCAAATAGATAATAGTATGGTGTATTAGTCCATTAATGTCCATTGTGAGTGTGACATAAATTTGTGTCAAAACCTCAACAATTTCTAGTGAATTCACATTAATCACTACTTAATACTACATATAAAAGTTCAAGTCATTAGTGCCAAGTCCTTCTGAATGAATAAATGTTCATACAATGTTCCTAGACGAATGTAGAATTACATTATTGATAACGTCCATGATTGATATCCATGCAATAGAATGTCTGTAAGAATCCAAATGATACTACACCAAGTAATGCGCACTTGACAAATAGTCAGATATGAAATTAATTGTTGTGTCCCTTTGATATTTAGAGTCACTCATTTCAGTGTTATGTCCCTTTAATATGTAGACATTAGTAATTCCAATTAAAATTGACACAATATGTCCGCACAAAAATCTCCTGAAATTATATTATTTGTAACACTTTACCAAAGTTATGTTTGTAAGTCTGTAACTTGCATATTAGCACTGTCATTCATCCACAATATCCGCAAGTAATGCGCTGAGTTCAACAAGGAATCACTCTATTTTGAACATTCCAGAATTCATCATCATCCTGTTGCTGTGTGAACCGCTTTCTCATATAAGCAATGTTTCTTTCTTTAACAATGCAACCATGTAGATAAGTTTTCAGCATAGTTAGTGTACACAATGTCAGAGAATTCTTTCAATCATTGTAGTTGCTGTTTTCTTGATCAGGACATCATGAAGTATGTATGTAGATTAGATGCAATTCTGTGAATCACCTGTACTCGTAGAGTTGATAGGTGATATAGGGTGTTTTATGCACCTAGATAAGACGTCAGCTAAGACATTTTGGCTTCCTTTAATTGCCTTTATCTCGTATTCGTAGGGTTGAAGAGCGAGCGAGGCTCTAGCGGCTCTTTCGTTCTTGAGTCTCGCTGTCTTGTGATATGAAAGTGCTTTTTGGTCGGTCTCCAGGGTGAATCGGGCTCCCATCAGATACCGTTGCAGTTTGGTGAAACAAAAGACAATTGCTAGCAGTTCCCGTTCCACAATGAGATACCGCTGTTCTGTGGGCGAACGTTTACGGATTACATACATAGTTAGGTGCATGTAGCCTTCAAATTCTTGCATTAACGGGCCATCTTTTCCTGTATTAGACGCGTCCACTCTGAGGGTAAATGGAAAACGAGCGTCAGGTAATCTCAAAATAGGCAATTTAGAGAGCGAACATTTAAGAATATTTAAGGATACATTGCACGCATGTGTCCAAATGATCTTGTTTGGCGAGTTTTTCTTTACCAATGAGGACAGAACTGAGCTAATATCTGAAAAATTAGGTAAGAATTTTCTATAGAAATTCACCAAGCCTAACAGACTGCAAACTTGTTTCTTAGTTCGAGAAATTTCAAAATTTAAGATTTTCGAGATAGTAGAATCCTCAGGTTTAAGAAATCCACCTCCTACTTTATGACTGATAAGGGTGGATTTGTGCTGAAGTGGTAACTTGCCACCCTTATCGACACCTGGTGTTAAAGTGTAAGATGTAGGTGTCTTCTCTGATTTAGGATGTTGCTGTGTATGTGGTAGTGGAACAGTTCAATGGGTTATCACACAGGCAACATGACGTGTAGAGTCATAGAAAGGGTAACTTCGTTGTATAAGTTTCTTTCATTTATTGCACGCCACAAAACAGTCATGATACTTATGACATCAACATGGTTAACGAGTTCAGCAAGATGATATGGCACATTGAAAACAATTTCTGTAGTCAGCAATGATAGCTGTTGTATATATGCGTCATAAGACATCACAGTTCAATAGATTCAGAAATTCATCAATCATCGAGTGCTAGTTCGTGAAGCTGTATAAATAATAATAATTTCTATAACTTCTGCAACAGTGTCAGCTACAGATCTTCAATGTTCATAAACAATAATAAATGCTCCCATTCTGATGCTAGCAGATCAGTTGTATACAATAAGTCCGTTCACTGTCTGCACGTGAATAGCATACATGGGCTACAGGTCAGCTCGACCTTTATAATGTTCCTAAGTCTAACCATCTGACTTGGACGTGATCTCTGATATAACGAATCCTGGAACACAGACAACAGTCTTGTTGGTCTAGAGCGACCCATATATATTTAACTAGTTCAGGTATACAGATACCGGTGACTTAATCCTAGTCAAAGTACCTCTCCATTTTGCATCACACAGGCGAGCAAATAGGCGACAAAATGACGAACCTCTAGACGATAGCATAAAGTTCGATACAAGAGGAATTACCTTATTTCGGAAAATCAACCATGAACATATGCCTCCAGGCAGGCTGCATAATACTGGGAAATAGTCTAGTTAGCTAACTAACTCACTAAGACACTGTATTTCCCTCAGAGAATCACAAGACGCAGTTGCGTCTGCTCGCTTCTTAAACCATTTCTAAAACTGCCCCAACTGGGCGGAACACACAGAACGAACTCCCGGTTTGACATGCGCAGAACGACAATCTCTGAGTTGCCGTTCACAATAAGACGATTCGAAGAACATTCGAGATAAAAGTCTTACACAGTCGCGCCTTTTATGGTCATGAAAAGAAGCGTTAAGAAAGGTTTCAGACATCTACCATAGTTGACTGATACTACCAAATAAGGAGATGTGGTCACGCTTCGTTCAAGAAATTATAGACCGAACGTGTCTCTATACAAGAGAAGGCAACTCCTAACAAATTGTAGTTTCGATAACTCGGATTTTGTCCAGAAGAGAATCCAACAATGGTAATGGTTCTGCGTCTGGAATAGTCAGGGCATTTAAACGCCTGAAATCTATGCAAATACGAATAGATTTATCTTTTTTCCTAATCAATACCATAGGAAAACTGTAAGGTGAATGTGATGGGGTAATGATATTTAACTTGATCATTTCTTTTATTTCATCCTGTACCTGTGATTGTAGATGAATAGGTATAGGATAAGGTTTCAATTTGATAGGTCGAAAATCTGTCAGTACGATATCATGTTGAATGATATCTGTATGCCCAGGAACATCCGTGAGCACATCAGAGAAAGATTGTAGTAACTGAGAAATTTGCTCTTTCTGATGAGAAGCAAGAGTTGGTGCAATAGAAACATCTTTCCAACTCTCAGTAGCTAAAAGCTGTAAGATTGGTAATGATAAAAGTGGTTCAGTACCATCACATAAGTCAGACCCCTCCTCTTGTATAACCGCTAAGGACCAGCGACAATCAACAGATTCGTCAATAGCTTCAAAGACTGGTTTAAGATGCGGAGGACGTGCATGAAATTGCTGATACATATTAATATGAAAAGTTTTTTCCTTCCCATTAATAGATAAAATATAGTACACATCTGACAATTTATCAATAATTGTATAAGGTCCTCTCCATGACACAAGTAATTTGTTGTTTGGTAATAATACGTAGGCCTCATCACCCGGCCACAATTGGCGCAGTTTCCTGTTTTGATTGGCAAACAGACGAGCCTTTAATTTAGCCTTTTTTGACGCCTCCACTGCTATTTGGCATGCGTCAATAATCTTTTTTCTTAAATTGACAACATACTGGTAAGAGGTTTGAACATCTTGATCCATGTCAGCTCCAACCAACAATTGTTTTAAAATGGACATAGGTCCTCTACGTTTTGCACCAAAGACCAACTCAAATGGAACCCAGTGTGTTCGTTAAGAATTTCAAGAGAACTGCGGGCAAAACTCTGTCCCAATCCTGTGGATATTTAGTGGTAACTTTACCTAACATCTGCTTTAAACTCCTATTTACCATTCAATGCTGCGTGATATATTGAACTAAGAGAGCGATCAATATCGAACATTTTCATCAGCTGTTTCATTACGTCAGAGACGAATTGAGTCCCCTTGTCTGACAAAATGTTTTCGGGAAAACCCAATCTGCTGAAAATTAAAAATAGCGCATCTGCAACGTCGACAGTTGATATAGACTTTCGAGGTATAACTTCTGGCCAGCGGGTGCACATATCAATGCATGTCACCACATATTTATGCCCTCTAGCTGACGTGACATTTAATGGACCAATAAGGTCAATAGCCATCTTTGCGAATGGACGCAGAGAAATATCAGACGCCTGGATAGGCGCATCATGCTTAGGCCTCTTTGTTGCCACACCTTCGCACACTGCGCATGTGCGACAAAAAGCTTTAACATCTTTTGTCACACCAGGCCAAAAGAAATGCGACAAAACCCTTTGCTTTGTTCTTGCAATACCTAAATGACCCGCGCAATTAATGTCGTGGGCATGTCGTAAAACAAATGGTCGAAAACAAGCTGGTACCATAATCTGTCGTTTTAGAGATGCAGAATCTTGAAAATTTCTAATCAAAATACCATTTCTTAAAGTATACCAGTGTTTAGCATTATCATCAAACATCACATCATTTGATTTTGCAACCTGAAAAAATGTCCTCAAGGAATCATCATCATTTTGTCTCTGAATGAAAGACTCCTTATCAATAAGTTCTACCTTGAAATTATCATCACTTTCCTCTTCCTCATCCTTATTTACCTCATCATAATTATTTTCCTAATTATCATTATTCTTATTATCATTATTATGCTCTTCATTATCCACCTCTTCTTCAGTCTCATTTTCATCGTTCATCACCTCATCTACCACATTATCACTTTGGTTGTGACTATCCACTTCAGCAAGAGCCTGAGCTCTGGTTGTAACAACATTTGCACATATCAGATGCTTTTGTTCCCGTTCTTCAATATCTTCCTTTGTACATTCACGAATGCCAGGAATATTTCCTAAGATAATTCCTGCGATGGGACTATTCAACAGGCACACGAGAGTTATCCCTGTAAAGTACGGGGTATCCAAAAATACTTCCGCAGTTGGATAGTATTCCACTGTGCCTCCAAATGTAATGCATTTCACCTCCCTTCCTGTAAAATCTGACTGATCCACCAACGACCTGCGCACACCAATCGTAGTACATCCAATGTCCCTCAAAAGTGACACCAGTTTGTTGTTCAAAAAAGCCTTTATTAAGAACTAGTGAACCTGTACCATCATATGAAGACATGACTGGTAATGGATATCCACATAGAAGCCTTGGGACTCCCTGTAGCTGAAACAAAGAGTTACATTCAGAACAATTAGCACTGTTGGATAAATCAACACTACATGCATTAGCATGAGCTAAACCACTATTATTCTGAACTAGATTATTGTCACCAACATGTACGACAGCATTTGAACGTTCAGGGTTCCTTGACTGTCTGAAGTTATTGTTCTGTTGAGAACCTCTATTATTAAAATAATTGTCAATATTTCTATAAAATGACCTTTGTCCTCTGCCTGATCTGGCATTATATCCTCCTCATTTTGATAATCATTAGGTCTGAATGATGACTGTTGACCATAATATCCATCATCATAAGAGTTATAATTTCTTGGAGGCTGTTGAAATTTGTTGTTAAAATTATATCTGCCTCTGTTATTGCCATAGTTATGGTTTTTATTAACTCTATAGTTTTTGTCTATACTGTTTGATCTCTGGCTAGGTGTATTATAATTTACAGTCCTAGCAGATGCCACTGGCAAGGAATACTTAATGTTATTCTTACTAAGGTTTCTACCCGGAATTGCAACTTGAAATTGACGACCAAGATTTTCAAGGTTATACACAGTTTCTGGTTTCCTCCCCTCCAGGAATGACAAAAAGTCTCCACTAATTGAAGACAAAACCTTGTCTCTCAGAATCAAATCAGATAGCCCCTCAAAGGTTTTTCAATCTTGGACAAGTCAACCCATCTAGAAAAGTACAGCTTAACAGATGAGATAAATTCAGTAAAATCGTTTGCTGAATGTGGCAATAATGACTTAAATTTCAACCTGTAGCCATTTTCATCTAATTGGTAGTTCTTCAGTAGCAAGGCTTTTACAGCTTCATAGTCTTTTCTATTCTGATCATCCATAGTACAGACTGCAATAAGTGCCTCACCCACCAATAAGTTCATGAGCCTACTAGACCAGGTAGCTCTATCAATTTTAAACTCTTGGCAATAGGTCTCATATCTATTGAGGAAGCATGAAATATCGTCGATACTGGAGTTAAATTTTGGCAAATTGAGCTTAAAATAAGAAGCATTATCTGTTTTACCAGCCTCACCATTCATAGGATTACCCAGTGGTTGTTGCAGTCGCAATTTTTCTATCTCAAATTCTGCCATTTTAAGTTCTTGTTGAGCTCTTATTTTAGCCTGAGCTTGTGCATAGGCCAATTTTTCTTTTTCAAGAGCCGTCTCCTCTGCTTTTCTTTTTTCAGCTAATTTCAATTCTTCTTCTCTCCTTTTTTCAGCTAATTCATCTTGTCTCCTTTTTTCAGCTAGTTCTTCAGCTGCCTTCTTCTCCTCTCTCTCTCCAATTTTCTTTGATCTCTGGCTGCATATTCCAACCTCTTTAACTCTTTAGCAAGCTCAGTAGATGCATATGACAGTAAGGCTTCACCTTTCTTACCACATTCCTTTCCAATCTTAATAAAATACTCCAAGGTAGCCATATTTTACAATTATTGTGCTTTCCAATAGCTAAACAATAATGTAAATATTATATAAGGAATATGTGAGCAATATATTCAACACTTATTTCACCACTTCAAAATCCAATTGCATGTAATAATAGATATTATACTAGATGTTATACTAGGAGCAATAAAAGAACAGAGATACAAACAAGTAGACTGAATACAGTAACAAGAGCTAAATGAAGAAAATACTAATGAAGAAATAAGGCAGAAATATCTGAATTATAGAACAAATGAACAAAATGTAGCTCTATCACACATATGACAAGACAAGCACGAGTTTACAACATGTATGACATCTAATAAATGAGGGATAGCAAGATTAGACCAACAATATCACAAACAATAATGCAGAAAACTGAATAAAATTTACAATAAACTTGACAACAATAACATAATTTTACAATTAACAGTACCTTCACAACTAGACAAATAATGGACCTGTTTAATTCAATCAAGGCAGTAACACTCAGCAATGTACGCCGGCCCCTTAATATGAACCAAACAGATGCATAAAACTACAGAACGCCCATGAATTTATCTCGACCATACATGACGAGGTATTGAAAAAGAAATTCATGAGTCCCACCAACCTCCCACTATTCACAGAACATGTAGATACGCAAATACATAAATACCAAAAAAAATAAATTTCTGGCAAACTATATCTTCAGCAACACAGGCTGTATGTAACCATAACTACACGTATCTGTAACGCCAGAAAAATTTTCCTCCTGGATTCCACGTCACTTTCAGCAAGGAACGATGAAAATCACCCAGAGTAGACCAGGTTAGGCCTAGAAGTCACGAACAGCTGACTTGAACAGGACATCGCTTTGGTCCGTCGTCTTCATAAAAATACGCCATCTTCGGGCATCAAACGTGAAACTGGAACTCGTATTTACTGCAGGAAAGTCTTATCCTGACTGATACTTCAGCATTGTAATACAATCGACACTATCTCTTTGATCGCCATTTTGAAAAATTGCTTGAGTGCTTGAAATCAAATGCGACGACTTGAAATAATTATTTCTTTATAGTTGTAGCTCAAAGATCCTTTAGCTTGGCCCCCCATTGTTACGGGGGTTTTCTTTGGGCTCATAGTTCTTTAGATATATTATTTGATTATTATATAATGAGTCGGACACTGCTTCAGATCGAGTGCCGATAGGGGTATGTCCTTTTCAATCCCCGCCCAAAGCCGTAATCTTCAACATAAATGATATTCCAAAGGCCAGGTTGGACGATTCAATTACACATTTATTATACATCTCGTAGCTCGAAATAAATCATAAATGATATGTCATTAGGTTATGGCATTAACTAGACAGTCTCTAGCGTCGCGGTACAGTCTTGTAACTGGAACAATGTCGAGGACATTTCCATACAATTTTATTATAATTCAACTCACGTTCATCAGGTCAAACATCATTCCTCTTACATAATAACTGGCATCATCGCACGGAGGTGTATGGATGAAAAGAAAGCCATATTTTCAGTCTGAGAGATCCGTCTGGGGGATCTACGCCAAAACAGGTGATAAATAGATAATCGTCTTGGTATCAATATTACCGATAACCTGTCTGGGGAGATTATGTTGGGGCAGGAATGAGTTCACAGATTTGTTTGTGAGTTTACATAAAGATGCAAGCGAAGTATTACAGCCTTATTAGAAAGAGGTCACGCGTTGAAATTTTAAAATGTAATATTTTAAAACACGCGGGGGATATTATGATTTAATACCCCGACCAATATAGTCTAAATAGCTTACCAAGGGCTTGATTTGAGAGCCGGAATAGACTTTGACTTTCATTGGAAAATTCGTCGGAAGTACAATCTGGGATTTGAACTGAGAAATGAAAATATAATCTAGCAAAATCGGAGTCACATACCAGACTGCATCGGAACGTCAAGCTAGCAATTCACCAGAGCCAGAGAAGGATCGGACTAAGAATTCCAAAATTATAAGTGACAGATCGAAGTATATGGGCAACTTTAAAACTTAAAAAAGTAAACTCGCATTTTTTAAATACAAAAACTGGAAAGTTAAAAGACCTGGTATTAGTCAGGGTCATGTCATCAGTTCCAAACTGCGATCTTCTCATGCCATTTCAATCCTTCTATTCTATGCAAGCTCCATAGAAGCATCGAATCTTCAAGAACTGATATGGATCTACTGTCCTGGTCATGCCGGGTTACGTGGCAATGAAAGAACTGACAGACTAGCTTCAAGAGCGCCCATAAAAGGTGCATTGGCGATGGATAAGGAAGAAATACTGAGGGCGATCCATGTTTGTCTATTAGAGAATGACACTGCAATCGATGAATCATCAAGGCTAAGACTGCTGGAATTCGGCATTAAATGTAAGACCAGTAGGGATGGACGTATGAGAGGACGCATCCGCCGTGTATACAACCAGTGCGCAACAGGAACAATTAACATTCATACTCTTCGACATTTGCTGCGGGAGACTGAGCACCTATGGGTTTGCCGGAGTGCAATGCCGTCGATTCTGATTAACAATAACAATAACAATATTCTATGCAAGTGCTCATTTACCAAAGTCTGTAACATGTAACTTCATGGTTGTCGTTTCTATTTTGTTCTCCATATTTGACAGCCACAGAGTAGGACTGTCTTAACATTCAAGTCGAAAATTCTCATTTTTTGCGTTGAACTTAATTTCCATAAGATTTCCCAATGCAGTAGAGGCTCCTTTTGCTTTTTTGTATTCTTATTTTGATCTGGTCAGTTCGTCTAACTTTGTCTATATTTTTGCCAAGATATATGTATGAGTCCATAGCTCCCAGTGCAGCCTGGCTAACATCTGTCACATTTTCAACATCCATGCATAACATAAATTATTTATCAGCAGATCTTACATAATTTTTGTCTTGGCCGCACTGGAGGCAAGACATTGATATCAGGATAAGAATGCAGGGAGTGGGGACAAAGGTAGGGGTAATTTCCTTGCATTGGGAAATATATGGAGATCGACAGAAATCATGTCCAACACAAATGTCCGAATATTCAATTGAGGTGTCGGTTCAGTTCTGTTAAGTGGCTCTGAAACGTGGAGAACCACAAAAACAAAAACCCGGAGACTGCAGTCTGTCATTGGTTGGCGCTTGCTTGGAGTGGAAGGGCTGAATATGGTGTGACAGGATCATCAATGTGAAACCAGACAAGTGTTGGTGGAACTAGAGACGAGAAGAAGACGCTGGCGATGAATAGGACACACATTTTGGAAGCCTGTTGATAGTATTATATGGCAGGTATTGTTCTGGAACCACCAGGACAAGAGAGGTAGAGGTTGACCGAAGAACATAAGGAGAAGAGAACTTGAGAGACATGAAAGGAATTAGGAAGACATGGAGAGACACTGAGCTGATGGCACGGGACAGGAAGACATGGAGAGACACTGAGCTGATGGCATGGGACAGGAAGACATGGAGAGACACTGAGCTGATGGCACGAGACAAGAAGACATGGAGAGACACTGAGCTGATGGCACGGGACAGGAAGACATGGAGAGACACTGAGCTGATGGCATGAGACAGGAAGACATGGAGAGACACTGAGCTGATGGCACGGGACAGGAAGACATGGAGAGACACTGAGCTGATGGCACGGGACAGGAAGACATGGAGAGACACTGAGCTGATGGCACGGGACAGGAAGACATGGAGAGACACTGAGCTGATGGCACGAGACAGGAAGACATGGAGAGACACTGAGCTGATGGCACGAGACAGGAAGACATGGAGAGACACTGAGCTGATGCCACGGGACAGGAAGACATGGAGAGACACTGAGCTGATGGCACGAGACAGGAAGACATGGAGAGACACTGAGCTGATGGCACGGGACAGGAAGACATGGAGAGACACTGAGCTGATGGCACGGGACAGGAAGACTTGGCATACGTTTGTTGAAGGCTTATACTCCTTGGGGGGATGATGATGAAATATTACATATCACATTATTCACATCCCCAAATACACCCTACCTTTCACTCACACGCAACAATGCACGATCACTCAGCTGGCAAACACTTTTTTCCCGCTGTGTTATCCTGTTAGTGTTTTTATTGCACTTCATTCCCAGACAAAATTAAACCTGCAATCTTATCGATTTTTTGAGTAAGATCCTTTGATTACGGCGATATGCAGGGGCGTAAACACAAGCTGGAATTGGTGGAAAAGGAGGTGGAGTGATGCGATGTTATTGCGAGCTCACCTACCAGTCTCCTGCATGTGACAAGTTGATAATAAAGACTGGGCCCATTATAAAAACGTCTCTATACAAGCAATATTCATTCGGTCATTACTCTTCAGCTAAATGTGGAGCATAGGGCTTCAGAAAATTTACGTCAAGCCCTTTTGGCATACGTCATCATTTCAAAGCCTCCCCATATTTTCTTTATCTCTATCAAGTCTGTCTCCAATTTTCCGTGTCCCGGTCTCCGTATGTTGTTTTGTCCTCTCTCTCTCTCTTTCTCTCTCTCTCTCTCTCTCTCTCTCTCTCTCTCTCTCTTTCTTTCTTTTACACAGGTGATTCCAGAAATAAGAACTGCCTTGTACTGGTATCAACTGTTTTCCTTTTCCAGTGTCCTACCCAAAGCCAACGTCTATAATCGGATAATCTTTTCTTATAACATCAACTGTAGGTTCTAATGACAATGTTTGTACTTTTCAACATATGTTATGTCATGCTTATAAGTAATTAATGTTAATATGAGTGTGCTATATTATTATTTTACTTTACGTTGAATTTCTTGAAATTGATATGTAACATGCATATGAGAATAAATGAATTCAGTATGAAAGGTGAGCGAAAGGAAGGGCAGAATGTTAGACGGGTCTGCGTGCCCAATTCTCAAATACTCGCTTTTAGAAGCACTATAACATTTTTATTGTCGTGTAGTTGCTGGTGGTCTCTGTAATCATAGTCAGTGTCATGCCCTGTGTAATTGCTGGTGGTCTCTGTAATCATAGTCAGTGTCATGCCCTGTGTAGTTGCTGGTGGTCTCTGTAATCATAGTCAGTGTCATGCCCTGTGTAGTTGCTGGTGGTCTTTGTAATCATAGTCAGTGTCATGCCTTGTGTAATTGCTGGTGGTCTCTGTAATCATAGTCAGTGTCATGCCCTGTATAATTGCTGGTGGTCTCTGTAATCATAGTCAGTGTCATGCCCTGTGTAGTTGCTGGTGGTCTCTCAAGAGACAATGGAAGAATAGGAGTATTTCCTCCTCAGGCATGTCGTACAAGGCGACCAATACGCGGTTTGGCATGGGGCTGGCAAAGTCATTATGTAAAAGAAATTACCAAAAAAACCACCATTTCAGGATTATACGAGAATAGTAATACTTGTTGGAATACTTGGCGCAGGCTTACTGCAAGTAGATCAGCTACATCCGGGGCTCCATGGTCCGAAAGGAGCGCTAAATAAATGATGGTGATAACATTTTGGCAATAACGTCGGCGGTCATTTACACAGATTATTTCCCTTGTCACACAGCAAACATTAGTGCATCACGTTGTTGTAAACATGTGATGAGAATAGGAAAACTGGAGAACATTGAGGCAGCTAGAAAAATTGGTGGAAAAAGCTAAAGAGGGCGTCAACGAGACATTGTAATGGACAGTTTATCGTCAAGCCACATGCCATGCCTCAAGTAGTAGACATTAATATTCCTCCACAGATCGCTAATGTTTTATGTTGCCCATCAGTTCTATTTTCGATCTCTTTCCATGACATGGTGTCCAGCTATCGTATATTGTCTTTCTGCCTTCTACTTTCACCTTGCCTCTATTGTTCTCGTGGACATATATTTTTGAGTACTTTTGTTCTCATCACATCTCCAATGAAGATTAACTGTCTGATATTTATATTTGAAATTATATCTTTTTATTAATTAGCTCTTCTCAACCATCAAAATTTCGTTAACTTACTGTCCGTGTAATTCTTAACGTTCTTCTGAGAAACCACTTCTCCTTTACTTCCTAAGATTTTTGCAACGTTTTACTCATTGTCTAGGATTCACTTCCATGCAATAATATTGGTTTGATGTAACACTTCACAACCATATGTCTCGTGTTCGGTGACACGTTTTTCCATCAAAGGATTTATGGAATGCTGTTTTTGTTTAGCATCTTTTGTTCTTCATCTTGAAACTTCTGATTTTTTCTTTTTTTTTAAATTTCAGACTTGGTGTTTTTTTGTTTTTTAACCTACTATTGAAGTGGGTGTAAAAGTTTTATCACAAATGTCTACTCTACAAGATGCTAATGAAATATGGTTTGTGCAAGAATAGTTTTCTTCTCTATTTAAAACTAAAAATGATTTTTCAGCCAACCTTTCTTAAAAAATAAAATAAAAAAGATAGTTAAGCTAAGCTTACCTTTCTTGAAAGTATCTCTTTCTTTCCCTTTCATAAATTAAAAAAAAAACCCATTAAGGTAAACATATAATATTTCTGGTAAATAACTGGGTTAAACCCAAATGGGATTTCCACTGCGAGCGCTAACATCGCCGGGCGCGAAAAGTTAAAAAAAAAACAGCGTTTAAAAGTTTTCAATCACGATCTCTCGCGAAACCCCTAGCGATATCTCGCGAAATCCCAGGATTTCGTCTAACCTCGGTTGAGAAACCCTGCTGGACAGGATAAGGTAGCTGATCTCATGCCCAGCCCTCCGTAGTTGTTTACTACGACATGTCTCAGAGTACAGTGTAAAATTGTTCGTTCCCTCTCCCCCTTCTCGTTCCCTCGGTAACACACAGGCGCCACAAATCTCTTCAGGTCATATTTCGAATATCGACATCCGACTTCTGGAAAAGAGTCTCCATCGTACCTTTGTAATATCAAATTATGACAGACAGTGAAAGTTGCTCCGCGCGTCCTCAAACATTGCTCTTCACGCAACAAATTAAGGGCTCTTACGCCGCAAAATAAGAATTCTTTCGTTCTCCCAAAATAGTTCTATTAGCACTTAAAGTTTTTAATCGGTCAGACAGACGACGCCAATTTCCACTTCTGCATGAAAATGGCGGGTTCTTGGCGGGTAAGCGACTATTTCAATTTTAAACATCATCTGTAGCAGAAATTCAGACAGGAAAAACAGTATGTTTATTTGATCATTCATATTTCTCCCAGTCGAGACTAGATAATATGTACTCATTGATGTTGGAGTACATGGTAAGAGATAAATGTTTGACATAATCGCTTTTTTCATGTATATGTGTATCGCATTAGTTTATTACTGTTTTTTTTTTTAATTTCCTGCGGCAATTTATTCTAGCGTCCTACTGAAAACAAAACGGCAAACGATGATGGAAGCCCGCTAGCAAAAAATAAAAAAACGAGGGAGAGAGAGAGAGAGAGCGGGAAAGAGAGAGAGGGGGGTATAGATAGATAGATAGACCGACCGACAGACAGAGAGAGAGAGAGAGAGAGAGAGATGTTGTATTGAAGATGAAAAAAGTTAACTCCCCTCCACTTGATTTCTATAATAGTGGCTTGCAGAAAAGCACGGATATTATAGATCATTTTACGTTAAGGCGTCAGTAAATTTAGTTAATTGAAATAGGAGTAGATATATTCGGTTGCCTATAAGTACATATAGTTTAGTTCCCGGGGGTCACAAATTGGGTGACATAAGTACAAATAGCGTAGTTCCCGTGGGTTAAGAATTGGGTGACATAAGTACAAATAGCGTAGTTCCCGTGGGTTAAGAATTGGGTGACATAAGTACAAATAGCGTAGTTCCCGTGGGTTAGGAATTGGGTGACATAAGTACAAATAGCGTAGTTCCCGTGGGTTA
Organism: Oreohelix idahoensis; assembly: GCA_024509875.1. Classification (NCBI taxonomy): domain Eukaryota; kingdom Metazoa; phylum Mollusca; class Gastropoda; order Stylommatophora; family Oreohelicidae; genus Oreohelix; species Oreohelix idahoensis. The sequence continues at coordinate 520,647 of JAMPIV010006206.1, read as the reverse complement.
AGAATTGGGTGACATAAGTACAAATAGCGTAGTTCCCGTGGGTTAAGAATTGGGTGACATAAGTACAAATAGCGTAGTTCCCGTGGGTTAAGAATTGGGTGACATAAGTACAAATAGCGTAGTTCCCGTGGGTCCAAGAGAGAATAGGACTACAGCATCATCAGGCATGCCGTACAAAGCCACTAATAAAAGGTTGTGCAAGCTAGCAAGGGCATTGTGTCAAACAAATTGTCACAGACACCATGTCTGCCAGTGCGTGTAACTGCGTTGTGTGCAGGTTTCCTTTGGGACCAGCTGTAGTGGTGACTTCATGCTTTGTAAGGAGCACAAAGGAAAATAAGGATGATGATTGATGATAATGATGGTAATTATGATGATTGATGGCAATGATGATGATGGTAATGATGATGATTGATGCTGATGATGATGGTGATGATGATTGATTTTGATGATGATTGATGGTGATGATTATAATGATTGATGGTGATGATTATTATGATGATGATTGATGGTAATGGTTATGATTAATGATGATGATGGTAATGATGATGATGATGTTGATGATGATTGATGGCAATGATGATGATTGATGGTGATGATGATGATGGTAATAATGATGATTGATAGTGATGATGATGATGGTGTCGCGCTTAGATAGGTTCTTAAGTTATTTAAGGTCCCGCCTGAGTATAGGGGATGGTGATAATACGTGAGAAGTAAAGGTGTAAGAAATAGATTTTCACGAGTGGATAGTTTAAGGAGAAGATCTGTCTCTGGACTGAGTAGTTTCTCTAGTCCAGCCTATCGATACGACTATAATTTAGTGTCGTGAAATTCTACATCCACATATATAAATTAAACGTAAATGCAAAGCCTAACAAATAAATTTAATAAAAGGAAAGAAGAATGGTAAAGAACAGTGCTGTCACAATGACTGTACTCGAAATCCCCCTTGTTTTCCACTGCGTCTGCAAATTGTAACGTTTCACGTTGATAGTAAAAGCCTTCTGCAACATACACGCGTTTCCCAAACACACACAAAAAAGTGTACTCCAATTCTAAGAAAAACCTTGAAATACGCAAGTTGACCTAGAATTAAAATTCCATTCATGTCTCCTTCTACACTATGTTACCAAAAACAAAAGACAGATGGACTAAAGATAGAAAGAAGGGAGAGGCAGAAAGCAGGCACAGGCAATACTACCACAGTCGCGCGATACACAATTACTACCATCACGCGTGTAAGGCCACAAGCACTAGCTTTTTTTCGAATCGACAGTGATAAAAACACTACCCATACCAGAGTTAGGTTTTAAAATCCTGAGAAACGCTTATTGGGAATTATGACATTATACTGGTTTACGTTTGAAAACATGACAGTACCCAGACACCCTAAAGTTTGGAAGTGAGGAAGTGGTAACAGCGCGACTATCCTAGTGGAAAATGCATATTGGCTCCATTAAATTTGTATATTTGGGTTCCTTAGGACTTGCTGACAAATAATATGTTAAACGTTACGCAAATAGTCTAAGAATTACCAAATTATAGCCAAAATAAAATAGTGAGGGTGTCAGACAACACCAAAAATCAGAATCGCTCAGTGGCAGAATTTTAGGCCACCATTGTACGGGAAATGAGTCTCCATGTTAACTCCTATTTGATTGGAGCGCAACAAATGTAAGGCTAAACACGATTAGTCGGACTATAAATACTATCTTTCGTTGTCAGGGGAAACGGGAGTAGAAGTACTTTTTTTCAAACGATTGGGTAAACATGGCCTGATTGGTTAGAGCTGCGAATATACTCAATTCAGGGCGTCTGTTCAGGGCCACATCTTGTAATAAACCTACTAAGAAACAGTGCGTTGAGCACCAGTGTATATTTTTTCCTAAAATAAAGCCTGGGACATCGGCAGATCGGAGTTGTGCTATATTCATTGCCATTCAACGTCACTGTGCATTATTTCCATGAATTGTGCCATTCAACGTCACTGTGCATTATTTCCATGAATTGTGGTAGGTTTGAAATATTTGACATCTTTTTAAATGAAAATTGAATGTAAATTGATAATTATGTCTGTATATATGTGTGGTTCAGTAGCGAACATGAAGTAAAGCCTATAGTGCTCCAGCCTGAACAGAAGGTGTCGGAGGAAAGTAAAACTACATGGAATTGCCAAGCAGTACACTGACACCTAGATTATTGACTAGAAAGAAATAATGCTGGAATTGCAGAGGCGTAGTGACAATTAAGGAGGAATATACTGGTGTAAAGTAATTCAGATGAAGCTGACAGTTGGCCTAACGCTCTGAACTCAGGTTTGTTATGTATTGTGCTCAGTGTAGAACTAGAGTATAAATTAGTTCTGAAGTAGGAGGTACAACCTTCTTGTTTCAGGGACCGTGGTCTTAAAGTTATTGAGCAGCACTTGGTCAGAGCTTTGTTGAATCCAGAGTCGGACAGCATACTCCTTGGTCCTTATAGCAAACAGTGAGGTGGCTCCAGAACTCATTGAAGAAATCGAGCAGAGGAGTCTTTTCCTGCCGCCATCACGAAAGATAAGCTGATGTGGCCAGCTGAGCTCAACATTATGTACCCCCATCTTAAACTGACATTGTAAAATAAAATTAAGAGGGGAATTTAATTGTTTTAACGCCAGGAACTGAGAACATCTCCAATACTAGTTCCAACAGAAACAAACTATTGAAGTCATGATGACAAATACCAACAGAGCTTGAAAAAACAAAACAAAACCAGTATTCCTCATATTACTACTACACAACTGACACACATAGGATACTATTAATAAAATATGTCACTACAAGATTCATATTGATAAATTCTGTACATATAACTTGTAATTAAAATTGATTGTGATTCCCGGTTCACTTTGTATTTGAATCAGGACACATATACATTAATGACAGCACTGAATACATATTGATATTTGAAAAGTTATCAGTGACTCATTTAAGATATTCTCATAGAGTGTTATATGTATGTGAGTGTCACAGTGTTGTCAAGTGTGGTGGAATAAATTAAATTGTTTATCTGTCTGTTGTTGTTGTGACTTACACTTCATCATATACATACCCTAGACATATAACGTAGTCATCACAATATTCCAGAATAATTCTGACTGAGGTAAAAATATGTGGTAGCCAGTAAGGTTATCTATAATACACTACTCTTATTAGATATAGATACCTTCACAGCTAATCTCAGTCAGTACACTAAGTCCCCTATAAATATTTATAACATCCCACTTTACCACATTTTGTATAAGACAATCTTGCACCTCCCTATATTGAGAAATATAAGTTACACTAACCACACACACACACACACAGCTATGTGACAACAAGACACACAAACGTGAAAAAACTATGGTAAATTTGGGTATGGGTCTGACCAACACACAAAGTTTAGTTCTTTTGTTGTTTATTATCATTAAACTTTACAACATCGAATATCTAAAAGAAAGATCAAATACATCAGAATTACATATACATATAGAAAAACTAACAGAATACCTGTGCCCTCCCCTCCTTGAGAAGATAAGAAACCAACATGTTAATAACCCCAAAGGTTAAAGGTTAGCACTAGGTTACAGTATAGACAGTAAAGAAAGAACAAAATTCATATTAAACGTTATTCAATAAAGTAAACAATATTTAAACAGAGTGCAGATGATACAATGTTTCCTGTACTAAAGAAAAATATTTCACTCTCTCTCTGTCATACGTGGCCACACACTCTCGCTTCTTATCCTATTCTTGGTGAAACAATCTGTTGGACGTAAAAATCCATGAATATGTATATAAGGTCCAGAGTATGTATCTTCTGAATTGGGCCTCAGTCCCTCCACTAATAATTAAATGTTATAAGGGGAACGCCTAATTTGGTGATTGATTCCTGGATAAACAATGTCACCTTGAATAGATAATGCCGAGACTCTCTGATATCTGGTGTTCACAGTAAACAGTAGGAAAACATCTGATTGCTAAAACTGTTAATTATTGTTACTTGATGATGATGGTAAATCCTATCGGCTGGCTCTGGTGAGTGCCGATTCTGAAATAGCGTAACTCTTCTGGATAAAAATCCACTTGGATACGACTATCAAAAGTCGGGAGAATTGTTATATCTTTCACAACCCAGGGGGCTGATAAAAATGCAAAAAAAATATCTGGGTATTTGTAAGTCCAGTTAAAATTTACTATTAAAATGTTCGTTAGTCTCTGTGGCCGGTCCTGTTCACAACTGAACTTGGAGACGCGCAAGCCAAAAGAAGACAACTTTAATCCAATCAGTAAAATGGAGAAAAGGACCAAAATATAGACCATAATTAAAAAAACCGCTGGTCGCCGTTGATCAGGTCATGCCTAAGGATAGAGGAACATTATGAAAAAAATTACTGCTAATAATATCTACATATAAGCACACGGTGTCTCTAGCCTATTCCTATCTGGTCAGTTATTATTTAATTTATCCATATGCGCACTTTAACAAATATCGCCTGTCGCTAAGTACTATTAGATTGTCAGCGTCTGTTTGCTAAGTCGCTTACTAAATTACACAAAATGAAATAAACGTGAATTCTATTCCGTCAATTATCTGTCGCGCCTAGTGTATTAATTAGTCAACTAAAAGTCTCTTTCTGTGTGATAAAGCAGGTGATAAAATTATTATTAGACTGCACTACTGGTACACAAAAAGCTACTCGTTATTTCCCACTGGTTCTAACACCTACAAAATCACAGTGAATTGTTGATGATAAAAATGCAAAAAAATATATCTAGGTATTTGTAAGTCCAGTTAAAATTTACTATTAAAATGTTCGTTAGTCTCTGTGGCCGGTCCTGTTCACAACTGAACTTGGAGACGCGCAAGCCAAAAGAAGACAACTTTAATCAAATCAGTAAAATGGAGAAAAGGACCAAAATGTAGACCATAATAAAAAAAACCGCTGGTCGCCGTTGATCAGGTCATGCCTAAGAATAGAGGAATATTATGAAAAAATTACTGCTAATAATATCTACATATAAGCACACGGTGTCTCTAGCCTATTCCTATCTGGTCAGTTATTATTTAATTTATCCATATGCGCACTTTAACAAATATCGCCTGTCGCTAAGTACTATTAGATTGTCAGCGTCTTTTTGCTAAGTCGCTTACTAAATTACACAAAATGAAATAAACGTGAATTCTATTCCGTCAATTATCCGTCGCGCCTAGTGTATTAATTAGTCAACTAAAAGTCTCTTTCTGTGTGATAAAGCGGGTGATAAAATTATTATTAGACTGCACCACTGGTACACAAAAAGCTACTCGTTATTTTCCACTGGTTCTAACACCTACAAAATCACAGTGAATTTAAGATGATAAGATTTTAAACAAACACTTTAAATTAAGCACCGTTATAACACTTCTATTACCAAATCCTGAGAAATTTCCCACCGACCTATGTCCCCAATTATTTTCACGGATTATTAAACACATCTATTCCCAATGGTTTTAGATACCGTGTTTAGACTCTCCGAAAAATTCTGAGCGACACTGATAACTGATTTTGAAAGTCGCAGTTTATATACCATCATGTTATAATGATCTCTAGAGGATGTTAAATTTCACACTCTGTGTAGCAGAGAAATCTCAAACTACGTTTCCCTCGATAAAGGGTTTCCACCGTCTCTCTGTTCGGCGTTGCTAACCGACAAAAAAAGGCTTAAACCGTGTAACGGGCTTTCTTCTGAGATTTTCCCCCGTTTCTGGAAATCAAACGTTTGTCTTCCCCTGAAAGTATGAACATCAAAGGATCCCTCGTGGAAAATATTTGCCCGCGCGATTCACTACACAGAAGTTCGGTGTTTTCCACGTGCATCAGTCTGATATCTGATGATTGACAGATCCGCTCGCGTGGGAAACTCAGGTAAACAACACAGATTAGCTCACCGTTATTGCTGACAGGTCGCGGAAGTAGGTAATATGTCTGTTTGTTTACGTCTTAAGGAAAAGAGGCGTGGATTAAATATGAGTAAAGCAGGCTGTCAAATGCTTGACTTTGCGAACGAATCATGGAACTACAGCGTGGTCACGGAAGGCTGTCGGATACTGTAGGCTATATTTCCATTATACGTCACAGTTGGTAATGATGATTGATGGTGATGATGATGATGACGGTAATGATGATGATGATGGTAATGATTATGATAATGATGATGATGACGGTGATGATGATGATGATCATGATGATGATTGATAGGGATGATGATGATGTTTGATGGTGATGATGATGATTGGTGATGATTGATGGTGATGATTGATGGTGATGATGATTGATGATGATTGATGGTAATGATTGATGGTGATGGTTATGATGATGATTGACGGTGATGATGATGATTGATGGTGATGATCGATGGTGATGATTGATGGTAATGATGATTGATGGTTGTGGCAGAGGATATTATCAAAATAGATTTCATACATCTACATTTTTCTTCCACCTGTCTTTCACCGGCTTCCTTATGAGCCATGCACGGTTTGTTAACGTAAAACCCTCCTACACTCAGATATCTGTCTCTTTCTTAATTTAACACGCCTATTTTATTTTATTTTCTCTATTTGCCTTAGGAATATTTACCAACAGACCTATTTGTTAAACGCAGACCCCTTCACTTCTCTATATATGTCAAACTCTTAATTTGGCCACGCACATTTTCTTTTCTCTATGTCGTATAAACTACGAGGAATGTTTGCAATCAGACAGGTAAACGGAACGCGTAGAGAGGGGACGGGATGGTGGATTTGTAGAAAAGGGGAGATAAGCTAAATGAAGAAAAACCAATGGGGCGATAAGGTAAAACGTATTTTTTGGTAGACATTGGTCAGGGGGACTTAATCTGAAACCAAGGGCAGATAATCACAGTTACTCCCCCTGAATCCGTTCGTTTGGAAGGTAATTAAACACGGTGAGAATCGCCAGATCAAAGGACGGGTTTCGCTAGATTGCCAGAGTCTGCAAGCGGTAAAAGTGTGAATTTTTCCTCTGATTCACAGATCGACCGAAGAAAAGCCCAAAATCTGAGCGAAGGCGTTAAAAGTAACAAGTCTGGGCAAAGTTCTGCAAATTTAATATATATTCTCCAGCTTTTAAAATCCATTATTCAGTACCCACAGATTTTTCCAGAACCTACTAGCTTCGATTTTCTAGACCATTGTTATAGTGGATTTCTTAGTATTTTCGATTTGGAGTAGTTCAATTTCTGTGTTTGCGGTAAATATTATAATAGAAGTTTGAGTGATTTAATTGTTAAATCCGTCATTTTATTTCACTAAGATCTTTCTGTGTAGAGTGATTTAATGGCTAAGTCCATCATTTTATTTCACTAGGATTTTTTTCTTTTTTTGTGCTAATTGACTAGCGAACTAAATATAATCTATAGCTAAACTGTTCCGGCTGTAGCGTTAATCTAACTAACCGATTTAACCAGTAAAAGATATTTAATCGACTAGTAAATGCACTGTTCATTATGAGTATTGACGAAATATATATTTATTTCTAATTCATGATGATTAATTTTTTTTAAATGACTAGAATTTATTTCACGGGAGTTTTTAAAACGATCATATAAGCTCTAGGCTTGTAGTTCCAATTAAAGTTGAATAACCGAAGTGGATAAATAATATCATATTTTTCGCGGGTTAGAATAGGATTGAGAATACTATATTATGGTTAAGTATTTGTATTTTTTCTCCTTTACACAGTACTGGATCAAACCCAAAATCTACCAGTGGCTTCCATATAAATCTGAGAATAACCATATAAAAGAACATTTTTACTTAGTATCTGGGTCTTCAAGATAAACCTGTCTGGCTTCGTGTTTGCACCCAGAAAGAGACAGAGTACCAACCCAAAGAACATTAAGAATAAATTTTGAATTGGGCTTATAGCTATCCAGATTTCTTTTTCCCAAATTTCATTTACAATCAGCCCGTTGTGGCGACAAGATCGAACATTAACATTTCCCGACGGTTCGACCATTTGTGAGGTGACAAGGAATTTTATACTGAGAGAAGTTACCGACCTGACATTCCTATGTACTGGAAATCTCAAGCTACTGACACTGTGAGCACTGTTAAATTTCTTACCTGGACCAATTAATGTGACATAAACAGAAATCCTAAATAAAAGTAACAAAGTGAACGTTCCCCGGAGAAGTGGATTTAATCTGTCTTTGAGGAGCTGGGGTTTTCTTTGCCAAAATAACACTGGATTTGCTGTGTGCGTGTGTCCTAAAGATTGTTCCAGAAGTTGCAAATCAAGTATTAGGTAAGAACGAATGAACGTGGCCACGGTTGTATGGAAAGAAAGATAGCAGGAATAAGTAACTCTTTTATTGTATAATCCATTTACTCACTGTGTATATTTTTTACTGTGTTTTGCTAATACTGTTCAATTTCAGAATAGAATAACGTAAATACTCTGTTCTTTACAGTATAGTCAAAGTCTATACCATAGTGCTAATCTTTTGACCTTTTGGGGGTTAATTAACTTCTCTTTGTTGGATCTGGTATCAACAGGGATTGGGGGGGGGGGGGAGATAGTACCTATGGGTCTATTTCTGTATTAATTCTGTACCCCTATGAGGTTTTTTTAATATTCGATATATGATAATATATATGTTGTGAAGTTTTCTTATGGTAAATAAAATTTACATAAACTGTATTTACTGTGTTGGTCAGCTCGTCCCAACATCCTCATTCCATGAGTATAGTTTCCACGTTTGTGCGTCTAACTGTCGTCACTTATCTGAGTGTGTGTGTATGTGAGTGGTGGATATATATATATATATATATATATATATATATATATATATATATATATATATATATATATATATATATAGAAAGGGAACTGTCGGAACAACAATATTTTTAGTCGTAACCGATAGGCTGGGCTAGAGAAGTTTTCTCAAATCCAGGGACAGACTTTACCTTTTTCACCAACTCACTAGTGAAATCTATCTGTTTACCTTATCTCGCACTGAGTCATCACCTTTGTCAGTTCTATTCAGAAGGGACCTAACATTGTTCTTAATCACCTATCGAAATCTACGACAATGGTGAGGATCATGATTTAACGATGCTGATGATGATGATGAGTAAATATATATTTGCGTCGCCGATGTTTTTTTTTTATGGGCCAAGTGAGAACTCATGCTTTCAACGAAATAATGGGGTCTTATTAGTAATGTGGTGAAGAGTAGAAAAGCACAGGAACAGCAGCGTTCAGTGCCATCACACGTAGTTTTTATTGCAACAAATATTTGTCAATGGACATAAGAAACAGAGTTCTTCCATGTTATATAGAGCCAATCCTGCATTAGTGAACCATGAGAACAATCAGTAGTTAAATGCAAATCCCTGAAGGCCACAGAGATGTGGTTTTACTGAATAATGTTAAACATACCATGGACAGTTCACACAGAGTAATGAGTGTGTCCTGAAAGTTGCCAGTGCCAAAGGAAATTCATTACTGACATTAGAAGAAAACAATCCGCTTATTTTGGACACGAATGAGAAGAGGATAGCTCCAATATATTGTGGCAACAGGAGCATGTGAAGAAAAATGACATTTTGTTTTTTAAGAGAGTGAGAGGATATGAATGAATCATAATAATATACAGACATTCAATCAATACAGTGCTGACATACAATAAATGTGTAGATTCCTATATCATCATCCTCATCCTCTGTCTGCTCCACATGGAGCATGGAGCTACTTCTGTCGTTGGTATTTTGTTAATAAACCCGCACGTAGCAGGCACAAGCGTAGATCTCAGTTAAACATTGTGTTGTGAAAAAATCAAGAAGTAAAAAACAGAATTGATAAACAACATTGAGGACAGATTGAGGGGACATGATCGCCTACGGAAGCTGGCAAGGTATTCGATGAAGATTAGTTATTTTTAAATGCCGCATTCATAGATAACTTTTACACATGTTACGTCAACAACTACTGCAAAACGTTTGTTGAAGACAGACATTTATCATTTATCTTTGTCTAAGTGCAGCAGCATCACATTTTCATCCATGATATTTTGTTGTTGTTGTTTGTGTTTTTATGTGTTTCTTTTCCTTTTAAGTTTATTTTATTTAAAATTGTTAGTTTTCTTTATTGTTTTTATTATTAAATGTTCAAAAATATTTAAACTTTTTTGAAATATAAAATAACTTACTTACTTAGTCGTTCCCCTTCTACCGTGAGGTGTAGAGGTTTGGAAGAGAGAGCGCCAGACTATCCTATCGGCTGTCTTCCTCCTGGACTGGTTCCATTCTAGTCCTCGGCCCTTCAAAGATTGTCTAATGTTGTCCTCCCAGCGGACTCTGGGTCGTCCTGGGGGTCTGGATCCCTTGCTCTTTGTTTCCCATGCTTGTCGTGGTAGCCGATCTTCTCCCATTCTGCAGACATGGCCAACCCATCTTAGTTGGGACTGTTCTACTTGGGTCTGCAGGGGGTGGGATTTTAGACCTTGACGTATCGTCTGGTTGCGGACCATGTCTCTTCTTGTTACTTCAACCACCTTCCTCAGATACCTCATTTCTGAGGTTTGGATCTGGCTTTTGTGGGTTGTAGTCATTGCCCATGACTCGCATCCATATGTCAAGACTGGGACATAGGTGGAGCGGTATACAGCCATCTTCGTTTTCTTACCAATTTCTCTCTTGCTGAGGAATCCTCGATTTATGGCCTGAAAAAGTCTCCCAGCTGCTGCTTTTCGAGTGGCCAACTCTTCTTTGATGCCTCCCTTTCGGTCTATAATAGCTCCGAGGTATTTAAAGTGGTCGACCTGCTCCAGGGCCAGTTCTCCCAGCTTAATCTGATGTCTTCTTTCTTCTCGTGATATCACCACGGATTTTGTTTTAGAGCTGCTTATGACCATCCCTCTCTTCTCCAGCTCTTCCTTCCAGACTTGCAGGTTGGATTGGAGATGTGCCTCTGATTTAGCAATCAGGGCAACATCATCAGCAAATGCCAGCTCTGAAATACAGACCTGTCTCATCTTCCAGTACCCCACTGAATACTTTCTTGTTCTCTCCTTACATGCCTTGATGACATCGTCCATGAGGAGTATGAAAAGATAAGATGACAGGATATCAACTTGTCTTACACCAGTGGTGGTCCTAAACTCTTCTGACTTATGGTTTTCTGTCCTCACATAATTTCTGAAAGACTTGTAGAAGCTCTGTATAGCATAAATCAGAGGTGCTGGAATGTTCTTCCTTGCCAAACAGTCCCAAAGTTTGCTCCAGGGGACCATGTCAAACGCCTTTTCCAGATCTATGAAACAAAGATGGATCTCACTCTTATACTCAAGGGCCTTTTCACTCAGCTGTCTGAGTGTGAAGATTAGGTCTTGAGTACTTCGGTTTGCTCTGAATCCGCACTGGACCTCATCCAATTGTGGCTCAGCTAGGCGTCGGAGTCTCTGCTCTAGGATTCTAGAGTAGATTTTACCAGGGACACTGAGAAGGGATATGCCTCTATGGTTTCCACATTGTCGATTGTCACCCTTTTTGAAAATTGGTGTTATGATTGCAATCTCCCAATCCTTTGGTATGGTCTTGTTGCACCACGCTGCCTGTAGGACCCTTAAGTGTAATAGGTCGCCTGATGCTGCCATGTACTTAACCATTTCTGGTGTTATACCATCATGCCCTGCTGCTTTGCCCATCTTGATTTTCTCCAGTGCTGCCTTCAGTTCTTCCATCTTTATGTCATCTTCACCATCATTGGTTTTCTCTTCTGTGCTAGTGGTTATTATTTCTGATGCTTCACCATGCTCACCATCCAGGAGTTCTGAGAAATATTCTTTCCATCTTTCCATTACTTCCTTCGGGGCAGTAAGCAATTTGCCTTGCTTGTCCTTTATAAATTTGAGAGGGCATTGTTTTTCCTTCCTCATGTTCATTAGGGTCTTGTAGAACAATTTCTGGTTTTCTTGCGCATCTTTTTCTAGCTTTTTTCCAAATTCTTCCCAGGACTTCTGTTTTGCTGCTAGCACCTTGTTCTTTGCTTCGGTTCTGAGTGTCACATATTCTCTATATTTCTCCATTTGTCCTGTTGTGTTTTTAGCTCCTAAGTATTGTTTCCATGCCATTTTCTTCTCTCTTATTTTCTCTTTGACTTCCTCTGTCCACCAAGGTGTCCTCTTTCTCTTGTTCCCAAGTCGGACTTCACCACATGCTTCTGCAGCAGCTGTCTTTATGATGTCCTTGAATTTAAGCCAGAGGGTTTCCAAGTCATCAGGTTGTTCTTCTGTGTTGTTCACCGCTGCAGCAATAAGCCCCTGATATCTGGTCTTAATTTCTGGCTCTCTCAGCTTGTAGGTCTTAATGCTCATGTCTCCCGTTCGTTTACTTAGTTTCTTGCGTGATGTTTTCCTAGGCTGAGCAACTCTTTCAATTTTGATTGTAAGGTATTTTTCATTGGTAAGGTTTGCTTTATTGTTTTTTTGTTTGTTTTTCATTTTTTTTAGTGATCACTTCCAATTCGTATCTTAGTTTCTTGCCCCTTTGGGCAGTTTCTAGGCTGAGCAACTCAGTTTTTTTTTTTTTTTTATGAGTTTCTTGATAGTTTATTCCAGCTGGTAGTGATCACTTCCAATCTCTGGCCCCCTCCAGACTCTAGCCTCCCGGACATATTTGAATGAGCTCCTCCTAACAATGGTATAGTCATCACTGACTTCTCAGTCTTTGTTGGTTCACATCTAGTGTATGCATGTATGCGCTTATGTGGGAACATTGTGTTTGTAATGATCAGATTCTGCTCACTGCAGAATTTAAGGAGTCGCTTTCCATTGTCATTGAGAGTATCTTCTCCATATTTTCCGATAACTCCACCCCATCTAGCATGGTCATTTCCAACTCTGGCATTGAAATCTCGGAGCATGATAATTTCATCTAGGCAGTCATCCACTGTCCTTTGAAGCAGCTCGAAGAATTCCTCCTTGACCTCTGCTCTCTCATCCTCATTTGGCCCATACACTATGACCAGGTTGACTATGGTTTCTCCTTCTTTTAGTTTTACAACCATAATGCGCTCCGAGACAAATTTCCATCCGTTGATACTATCTTTTTGGTTTTTGGCCACAATGCAACCCACGCCCCCTTTAGCTCTTTCAGATGTGGGTACACCACTGTAGAGCAGCGTATTGCCATCGAGATCCATGACTCCTTGTCCTTTTTTCTTTGTTTCCGTTATAGCCAGGATTTCTAGTTTTGCTTTCCTCATCTCTTCCACCAGCTCCTCTTCTTTATCATTTATACTTCTTGTGTTCCAAGTTCCATAAGTCGTAGTCCGTTAGAGTTCGTCGCGTTTAGAATCAGTCCGGTTTTCTCTCGTGTAGTTCTCATAATCAAAAGTTTAAAGCAAACAGGTGATTGGCCTGTTGTGCCTTTGCATGGTGGAGGGGCTGCCTCCTTACGGCCTACATGCACGCCGCCCTCCTTCTTTTTCAGCTGGGCTTGGGACCGGCCTAGGCGAAGTTGAAATATAAAATAAACAATTATTTATTTCTCACGGCGTTTGTTTACTTTATTAGCATTACCTCAGCAATTAATACAGATATTGTTATCATGATATTTTTACAATTATTGTTCATTGTTATCATGATATTTTTATCATTATTGTTCATTGTTATCATGATATTTTTACCATTATTGTTCATTGTTATCATCATTATTACCACTAATATTATTATTTGGTTAGTGGAGAGGACCTTTTCTCTCCCAGAACCAGTGGACATGTCGTAAAGTGTCATCATTATAGGAGAATTTTCAAGGCACCGACATCTAAACGCTAGTATTAGCGACTCCTCATGTCTGGTGTGTTACTAGTGTGTCTGCTGGTTGTGGCGATTCTCTTCCTACATGTCAGTCCCCAAACCCCACGTGGCATGTTATTATTGTTTTTATTTTAATGTAGACCCTTTTGCACTTACCAGTGCAGACAATTTGCTTTAAACTGATGGTGTGTTTTGCAAATAACTCAGATATTTCTATAATGTACTGTACTATGTCCGCCTTGCGAGTTATCTTTATGCATGGGTAATCATCAATTCTAAACATTTTTTCAAACAGAATAATGGTTCACTTCTACACATGTCTTAATACTGTAAAATGTAAATTCCGTAACAACATTAATATGAAAAACGAATGTGTATGTGTGTGGCTGGAATGTAATTCATATTCGGTCGTTTGTCTTTCCAGACCCAAGTTCTTTTCCATTTTAAATTTCTTACATTCGTTCACTTTTCTCTTCATAAACCCCTTTTTCTTGACATAATTCATTACTTCAGCCCCCCTTCTTTATTTTCCTGTCTTTAAACGTACATCTGACTTTATGCTAAATAGATTTCTGACCTATGAGAACCAATCGTAGTGCAAATTTCTTAAAATACTACAAACTGATGGCCATTCTTAAATATTATTCTTAAATGTAATTTTTTGTTTTAATTTCAAATGTTCTGGCTTTTGTATTTTATAATGAAATGCATCAGCAACGGAGTTCTGGAGATGTGTCTGTTTGCCTCTCTTCGTGTGTCTCATTCTGTCTTTTGCCCGCCTAGCTTTTTAATGGAATAAAACATAATTTTCAACTTTTGATGTACACATCTATCTGACTATCTGTGACTAAATAACCTCGAACGCCACAATTACATGTACCATCTTATAATTCATATCTTCCTCTTCCCTTTAGTTTTTCCCACCTCTGACAGTATTTGGTATTTCCTCAATTCTTGTTATGTCGGGACTTCAGTGACCATCTTCTGCTGATTAGGGTAATCAATCCCTTTCGTTTGAACCCATATTGACACCTGGGATAGGTAGAGAGAAGTGTGGTTTACTAATGTGAAACACATTTTCCTGCCAGGCCGTGCATGAATGCGGCCGATTAATAAGTAAACAACCTTGGAATGACCACAGCGAATTATCTTATCGCTACCAGGTGTTGTCAATGTTTGCTGGGCCGGGTGAATGATGTAATCATTTCCGGACAGTTTTAGCAGGAAGATAATTATACATCTTGGAAGAGATTACCTTGAGAAATTACTAAGTCGCGAGTGTAAAAATGATCGATAATAGACATTCAGGAATTCTATGAACGTGGGTTGTTTGTTTACGTTGCTTAACTCATTTCCACCCCAAACGGAGTACAGGTGAGAGAATTAGTGACCACCTGTATTCGTGGTTCATCGTTAACATCTTCCGACACTTTGACTGCAAGGACAAAGGAAGACCAGCTGTGTCACAAGTCCTGAAAAAAAAGACGTGGTCAGCGAATGTCGTGTGTGGTTATGTTTCATCTGTCTGGTGAACGAATACCTTACAAAGAGGGTGAAGGTAATAATTAAAACCCTTACCCACGTCTATTCTTGCTCACGGATTGGATCACACGAGAGAAGGAAATATACATTTATTCTGATTGGAAGTTTTGTCGGAAACGCAACGCGGACACGCGGACAAAATGGTACAATATAACTTAGCAAATTTTGAGGCTAAAGAACCACTGCTTCGCAAAACGTCAAAGTAGCAACTCCAGAGAGAGTCAGAAACGAATAGGATCAAGATCCTGAATTAAAGAACTGGACAAACATGTATTTGAGTATCTTCAACAATTAGTCAGCAAGAAAGCTCCACTTTATCAAACCGGAAAAATTGAGTCTTAGGATCTGGAACACCAGTCAAAAAAGGGATTCACAAAATTTACCCCAGGCAACATGTTCGAGGCATCTAATCAAGGTGTCGTATCCAGTCAAACTGTGCCCGAAGATTGTATTTCCCAAATTAGGGTGAGTTGTAACATATATTTTACAGTTTGAATTTGACATGTTTGTACTTGCTAGTGGTAGTAAAACTCCATACGAGGCTGGTAACCTCAGCATATGAAAATAGAATATTCATAAACAACCACAGCAAGCGTTGGTGATTGCTTCATGCTAGTTCTGACAGGGAACCAAAAGCAGAGGCAATCCCATACTCCGAAGGGAGCAGGGAATGGATGATGATTACTTCATTATAGTTCTTATATTATCATTTTGTTAGTTTATATATAACCTTACATATTTTTATCCAGGGACAAGCCATTGCGCTCGTCTCTGTCCAGTCACAATTTTTCCATTAAATTAACTAAAAGAATGGTGATTTTTCATAATATCCCCTGAGTTATATGATGTAAGCTCAAGGAGATTAAAAATTCAGAGAAAAGAATCGGTGGACGGGACAGCGGGAGAGGCGCCTGATTAATATAAGAAAATAAAGACTTAGCAGAGGTATTTGTTCTGTTTCTCTACTCTAACGTTTGTGGTACGAGTCTGCGAGAAAACTTTGGGACTGTTTGGATTGATTCATGCAAAAGAGCTTCTACAAGGCAACAATGTTCGAGGCATCAGAAGAGTCAAGGTGTCGTAAGACAAGTCAAACTGTGCCTTATCTTTTCAAGATCCTCATGGACGATGTCATCAAGGCATGTAAGGAGAGAACAAGAAAGTATTCAGTGGGGTACTGGAAGATTTGACAGGTCTGTATTTCATAGCTGGCATTTGCTGATGATGTTGCCCTGATTGCTAAATCAGAGTCTAAAAACCTGCATAGTCGGAAGGAAGGCTGGAGAAGAGAGGGATGGTCAGCATAAAAAAAATCCATGGTGATATTCATAAACAGACCAGCAGATTAAGCGGGAGATTGCTTCATGCTAGTTCTGACAGGGAATGGTCCAAAAGCAGAGCTGGGAACCCATAAATCCGAGGGAGCAGAGAGAGTGGTGATGATTAGATGGCTGTATTCACAATATTTATTCTTATATTATCATTTTGTTAGTTATGGGCATATAACCTTACATATTTTTATCCAGGGACACGCCATTGCGCTCGTCTCTGATCCAAACCTCAGAAATTTTTCCATTAAAGTAACAAAAGAATGGTCCGCAACCAGAGATTTCAAGGCCTAAAATCCCACCCCCTGCATCCCCTGAGTATATGAAGATGGTTTGCTCATGGAGATAAAAAATCGGCTACCACGACAAGCATGAGAAAAGAATCGGGGGACGGGACAGCGGGAAAGGCACCTGATTAATATAAGAAAATAAAGACTTAGCAGAGGTATTTGTTCTTTTTATCTCCTGTAAAGTTTGTGGTACGAGTCTGCGAGACCATTTATGGTACGATTCTACGTTACCAGCTGTGTTACTATTCTGTTGTTCAAGAGCTTGTGATTGGCACTTGAACCTACGTTTCTCGGGTTGTGAAGATATCTGCCTTGACCAGGAGAGGTTACCTCCTGAACTAAACTGGAGACGCGCCCTCGCCACCGAAGACGAATTGACGGAACAGCAGCATCAGCACGTCAGCGTTTTGGCAGCTAAGTCCCTTTTCTAGCAGGCTAAATACAGAAGAACTCTTATTTTTTTCAAAATTAATCTTCCCAAAGCCGACATTTTTTTTCATGAGGACATCTACCTTTTACTAACGTACTAGCATCTCCTTGATTCTACTCTTATTAAATAATAATTGATCATTAAATTTGTTATATGTTGTTTTACAAATTCATAGTTGATTCGCTTATTACAGAGAGAAGTGCACACGTATGAATCACTATCACTAATATATATTTATATAGAGCTAATAAGTAAAACTTTACTGTTAATTCAGTTGGGGGCTTGAACGAGCTAAATTATATAATATTTCTTTACAATCGACGGCAGGCAGATAAAAAGTTAACATTGCTAAGACCCATTTAACATTGTTCTTGACTTCTGAAATATCTTGCGGAAACTCCCTCAAGATAGAAGCACCATCATCCTTCTATTTGCAACTCTGTTAAGAGTAATCTTGTGAGAAGGTAGATACTTTTGAAGACCCACATTAGATACTCTAAATTTTGGCCAGTGTTGGACCATCACTGCAGAGCAATGGGAGACAACCCGTTACACTATCTTTCATGGTCTTTTAAATATTCTCCTTTTTTCCTGCTTGTGTGTGTGTCTGCCTGCCTGTCTCGCTATCTGCTTGTTTGTCTGTCTACAGAACCAACAAGGAAAGAACACAATGATAATTAACTGAGAATGACAAAAGGGGTTTCTATATTTCTCTTAATTATTCCTATAGCAACTCAAAGAAATATTTTCCCTGTGGACAGAAGCCTCATCGTGACCGGCTATCAGTGTGGTGGGGTTGGGCGGAGAAACTAAGAATCGACCTGCCCAAAGACAGAGGCTGCAGCTTTCGAATAAGGGAGGTGATTCATAAGTAGCCTAAATGGCTACTGCTGGTAATCGCCGCTTGTGGTAAACAGTTCGAATGCAGCCCCTGGCTAGCGGGGGGAAACAATTTCGATGTAGGAACCATAGTATTTATTATCGCTGAACGATTAAGGTAAAGAAGAAACAATCTTTCTACAACGCAAGAAAAGAGGGCTCATGTTACGTCCCTGAGAAATTCTTCAGGATTGCAACGCACATAAACAGCATTAAAATTGGAAAGTGTTAAGTTACTTAAATATTTAGATTAATATTCACCAAGAAGTTACCGACTTTTCAGAAATGGATGTTTGCGTAGATAAGAAGGATCGAAATAGTATGACAACATAGAAATGACCACACAAGGTCAGGTGGAACAGTACATGAAGAAAGGATGTTCGCGCTAGATAAGACACACCTGTAGAAACCAGGTGATAGCAGTACAATTCAGTCCTTATTCTGGAATCGCCATGGTAAAGGAAGCGAATGCGACTGAAAAAAACACACGGGGGAAGGGGATAGAAGGAAGACATGAAAGTGTCGTGAAACATTCTAAATCCACATATCTAAATTAAAAAGTAAAGGTAAAGCCTAACGAATTAATTCAATAAAAGGAAAGAAGAATGGTAAAAGACCAGTGCTGTCACAATGGCGTATAAAAATCCCCTTTTTCTACTTCGTCTGCATAATTGTAACGCTTTCACGTTTGATAGTAAAGCCTACAGCAGCATACACGCGTTTCTAAAACTAAAACTGGTACTGTGTTTCTTAGAAAACCTTGAGATACGCACACTGCTTAATGACCTAGATAAAATACTAGCATTAATTTCATTTTATACACTGCGTAATGAAAAGACAGACGAACTTAGAAGAGAGAGATAGAGAGAGAGACGGAGGAACGATGCAATACTACCACAGTCTCGCGATTAATATTAATGCCACCCCACGCGTAAGGCATGAAGCACTAACTTTTTTACAAATAAACAGTGACAAAAAACACTACCAATACACGGTTAGGTTTTAAAAAACATGTTTAATGCTTATTAGGAAACATGACATTCTACTGTTTTACGTCTGAAATCCTGACAGTACAGAAGACACCCCATAGCTTGGAAGTGAGGAGGTGGTAACAGCACGACTATCCTAGAAGAAAATACATATTTTGAACGCAGCCACTTAGCTCCATTAAAACTTATATATTTGGGTGCCTTAGGACTTGCTGACAAAGAATATGTTAGGTGTTAAGCAAATAGTCTAGGAATTAACAAATTATAGCCAAAATAAAATAGTGAGGTTGTCTGACAGCACCAGACCATATTTGCTCAGTGGCATGTTTTAAAACCACTATTTTACGGGAAATAGGCCAACAAGTTAAATCCGATTTGATTGGCTAGAAGAATATGTAAGCCTAAACATGATTAGTCGATTGCAAATACTATTTTTGGTTGTTACGGGAAGGGTACTTTTTTTCCAAATACTTTTGTAAACATGGTCTTATTGGCTAGACCATTTAATATAGTCAACTAGGAGCGTCTGTTCAGTGCCACATTTTGAAAATAAACTTACTGAGAAGCAAGTGCGTTGAGATCCAGCTCATATTTTTCTAATGAAAGCCTGGGACAGAGGCAGATCGGAATTGTGCCATAATTCATTGCCAGTCAACGTATTTGTTTAATATTTCATGAATTGTGGTAAGCTTGACATATTTGATATCTTTTAGATGAAAAATTGAATGTGAATTGATAAATTATGTCTGTCTGTGTGTAGTTCAGTAGCAACCATGAGGAAAAGCCTAGATATTGCTCCACCAGGAACAAAACTTGTCGGAGAGGAGTATAACTGCATAGGCCTATATGGGATTGCCAAATAGTACTATGACACCTATCTTATTGAATATAAGGAAATAATGCTGAAATTGCAGAGGCGTTGTAACCATTAGGGAGAGGAATACTGGTGAATGTATTACATGAGAAGCTAACAGTTGGCCTACCGCGCTGAACTCGGTGTTTGTTATGTATTGTGCTTCAGTGTGGAAATAGATTATAAATTAGTTCTGAAATAGGAGGTACAACCTTCTTGTTTCAGGGACCAAGGTCCTAACGTATTGAAGCAGCACCTGGTCTGAGTTTTGCTGAATCCACAGGCTGGTAGCATACTCCTTGGTCCAGATATCAACCAGGGTTGTTTCTCAAGGAAACGGTGAAGCAAGCGAGCAGTGGAGACTGTTTCCTGCCGCCCACACAGAAGTTAAGATTCGTGGCCAGAGCAGCTCAATCTTGTGTATAACCCCCCTCTAAAAGTGATTTTACCTTAATTCAAGAGGGACATTTATTTGTTTCAAATCAAAAGACACTGTGGACCTTACCAATATTATTTCCACCAGAAACAAACACTTGAAGTCATGATGACAAACAACAACTTAGCTTGACAAGCCAGTATTACCTCATAGTACTACAGCACAACTTACACACATAGTGCAATAATAATATATGTCAATACAAAGATCCTATCTATAAATTGTGTACATACAACTTATGATTACATTTGATTGTGATTCCTGAGTCACTTTGTAGTTGAATCAGGATATCTATTATTGACAGGAATTAATACATATTTTTAAAAGTTACACGTGAGTTATTAAGATAGTCTTATAGAGTGTTCTATGTATGTGAGTGTCACAGTGTTGTAAAGTATTGTGAATTAAATTAAATTGTTTATCTGTTGGTTGGTTGTTGTGAACATACACTTCATCATTATCATAACCCTAGACATTCAACGTAGTCATCACAATATTCCAGAATAAGCCTGACTGAGGTATAAATGTGGTAGCAAGTAAGGTTATCTGTAATACACCACACTTATTAGATACAGATACCTTCACAGCTGATCTCAGTCAGTACACTAAGTCCCCTATAAATATTTATAACATCCCACTTTACCACAGAAAGGTATAAAGAAGGTACCGTAACATACACCTTGACAGCACCGTACAATATTTGTAATGATCAGAAATGAATAATCTGCCAAAACTGCCACGTCTTCATGGCATAAGCCGTCCGTCAAAATGGTGTTGCTGTTGTAATTCCCAGAGGTATCTGAGGAGGTTTGGTTAGATTTTAAGGACCATCCTCATTGCACACGGACAACTCCACCAGTGCTGCGATCTCCACAATTAGATTACACAAGGAGGATCTCAGCGCAGTGCATGAACACCGTAGCACCGGAGAGGATCCCAATGTGTCTATACAGGAATCAAATATTCTATAAAAATTTTTATGGTGGATAGATTTTCCTAATTTTGTAAATATTGCCAGAGCGGCCGTATGACTTACTCTTTACGATTTCCAACTGCCGTGGGATTTTTAACGTGCGCAACTTGCACACGAGACCTCCTATTTTTCACCCTTATCCGAGAAGGTTAGGCATACGACCTAACTACCCATGAGATCGGAAGGGGGGGGGGGGGGGAAGTATTACATAATTAGGGCTCACTGTGTCTGAAAAATAATTTCCATCAAATATGTTCCCTGTACTGGGAAACGAACCTGGTACCTTAAGAAATAGAGGCCATACCTCTTAGCCTGTCGGTCCCATCTGAGAAGACAAAGGAAGAACAGAGCTACAGATCCACTAGGCATGACGTCAGAGGCGACAAATATGAGGTTGTTTGTGGGCAGGCAACCTCATTATTTAAAACAAGGTGCTACAGAAACTACATCTACAAGAGCACATGAAAGCTTTGATGCATATTTCCGATAAGGGGTCCAGCAAAACTGGTGGCTCGAATCACCGTAAGAAGCGAAGAGAGAAAAGGAGAAGAAAAAAGGGATACTATTTCTAAGTATAAATAGTATAACCTCATCTCCATTGTCTCCTATGATCATGTGACTTAGTCACAAACTGTCCTTAATTGATGTCACATAATCACATGAGATAATGGAGATGAGGTTATACTGTCAGAGTCCGACTGGCCAAACAGTTAAAGCGCGTTACTTTCCCGGCACATTTACCAGATTCCTGGATCGAAACCTAGTAGCGTCACGCTCCAGTTTACCCAGATGTAAATGACACTGCTCTTGGGTTAGGGAAGGAAAAGGCAGCGAGGAAGGGAACTGACCAACCCACCTCATAAATCTGGAATTTAGTGAAATCTCTAACACTTCACTCCCTAACTGCAGTTTCTGCTGTCGGACTACCGTTACATTTATATTTATACTATCTTCTTATTTTTCAAGTACAATCCATTGTGGCGTAGGCGATCATGTATCTACACAATTTCATGTCCCTGGTACTGTTTATCATTTCTGTTGTTGACTTCTTTTCATGTCATGGTATCAGTCTGTCCAATATATTCTCTCTTTGTTGTCCTCTATCTATTTTTATCTCCTTTCTGATATCACAATATATTCCAGCTTTATTTTTTTGTCATAACATGCCCAACGAAAGTGGATTGCTACCTTCTAATAGGAGTAATAAGCTCAATGTGAGAATGATGCATCTTTCAGGACATCCTAATTATTTTTTTAGCTGTCATGTGTCGTGTGTTGAATGAGAATTTCTGTCACTTTCTAGCTGGTAGGACTGCTTCTCTCTTTTACCTCCTCCCATTTCTCTTCTTAATAGCACATGTGAGTGTAATTCCTGGATGTAGCCGTGTCATTCTTAATTTAGACAGGCCGACTGCCACCTTCTTGCAAGTGTTTCACGCCGGCTTCTCGCCCTGAAAACCGCTTGAGACCTGATGCCAGCAGACGCGTCTCCGCTTCTTCACTGATCACTTTCATCTCGCGTCTCAGGGGAGAAAACAACTGGCCCCCTTACGCCGTTGTCCTATGTCAGACTTTGCCGCTCCCCGTGCAGATATTCACAATAAGTGACGCGATCTGTAGGAGAACGTGGCTATCAATCTTCTCTTCTTCCGTCCTTAGCCACCGTCAAAGCAGTCAGTGGCCATTACGCCTAGTGGCGTCTTAGGGCAACAGCAGATAGGTTTTCTTTGCCATTGTTGCTATCAATACTAGACTCAAAAAGTAATCGGGGCGTGTTGTCTCCAGAGGACCTCTGACCTGCAGAGTGGGATTTGTGCAGTTACCGCTAATACCAGACGCATTGTTATAAGGAATAATTCTTGACATATCGGTAAGCACATTTAGTTAGAAAATAGCCGCTCAAAGTTTTGCTAAACTTATAGATAACCCAAGTTAATTTTTTTTAAATCAATTTTCTTGAGAGTGTAATTTAATGCTATTAAGTTTTCCACCAACCAAAATCACTTGGTGTTAAGTTAGTTTTCAAGGACCGTGTGTGGGTGTGTTTCTATTAATTAATGTAAGTGGCTACCTATTTGTTAACTACTAATACCTTGTCTAAATGATGTATATATTGGTTTTAATTATCGTATCAGCCCAATTTTGTGTTATAAACTTGGAAGGGCATATTTATTTTTTTCTGTATTTTTGGGTAAGCCTAACTGTTGGGGAACGCACGGCATTCTTTCGAATGAATGTAAACTAACTATTTTATGGGCTTTCCCCCCACAGAGCAAACCCCTCTGTGTATGTATAATATTTTCCTAGGTTCATCCCGGCGGCAATCTAGATGACCGCACTTATTAATTGTCGGAACACACGAGCAGGAACCCCAAAACAGTACATGTATATATTAACTTTTTTGAACCCTGCCTGTGGGTCGCGGCAAGGACACCCATCCCCTCGATTGTGACATAGGTTGCTGGTCCGCGCAGTGTTTACTCTTTTCACGCAGACTAGCTAACGAATTTAAAATTATAAAGGGCGGAGTCAATGACCAGTGCGCGCCAGATCTAGTTCAGCAGCACTGAGGGATGGGAACAGAGTTTGTTGATTTTTAGTGGTAATCTGTAATGCAGTATAAGTATAAAAGAAACATGTGTTATGATGGGTTAACTAATAGGGGAAATTGATTTGAATTTCGCAGAGAAGATTCCAGAGAGTCCTGACAACAAAAATAGCCCATGTGATTGCCTTTTTCCTGGATCCACTTTCGTGGATCTACATCTTTTTTTATATTCATATCCTGCTCATGATCCCATGGTCTCAGATTACATGATCTTATTCTGCGTTTCCACAACATACGTGGTTTGTTCTCATCACATGGTTTCATATACCACGTGACTGGTCTTCACGATTTACTAGTCGCTGAAATATGCATTCTTGACGTCCTAAGCGCACACTGAAAGCTCACGTTTCGTTTTAGCCGGATTACTGGATCGAAATGCGACTAGCATTATAACAACTTGGCTGCAAGTATCACGAAAGTTGTGAGCAGTAAACCACCGAATCCCTGCATATAAATGCCCCTGGATTTATAAGATATCCACAGAGTAAACACGTCTACAGCAGTGAAGGAAAATACTTTCCTAGTCGTGAAGTTGCTTGGCTCAAATTAAGACTGGTATTAGTCAGAAGGACTTAGGGATATATATATATATATAGATACAAGTATTGGATTTTGATTTTTTTTGGGTGTATGGTGATTTCCAACTGAAGAGGTGTATACCCCTCTGGAGTTACTTGAGAAAAGAGAATTAAGTCGTCCTTCTAAAGAGGACTGGGGACTGGATTCTGCTGGTTTGGTCTTGAGATTTGTTTGTGATTGCTTATTACTCATTTTGTTAATTTGTTCTTGTGGTATTTTAGGTATAACCATCTCTAGTGTGTTCTTTATAAATAGTGGGTTAACTTATATATATATATATATATATATATATATATATATATATATATATATATATATATATATATATATATATATATATATATATATATATATATATATATATATATATATATATATATATATATATAGTGTTCTAAGCGATCAGAATTTACTTCTTATTTCACCTGTCACTTGAATGTTGACCTGTCCTTTCCTTACTGCAATATTTATTATATTTCGGGAAGGAAGAGTGCCTCTTCTTCTTCTTCTTTGATCCTTAGCCGCCGACCGTAAAAGCAGTCAGTGGCCATTACGCCTGGTGGCGTCTTGTAGGACAACAACAAATTGATTCACTTTGCTCTGTCGGCGGCCATCCTTCGTACAGTGCCCTAACTCTGGTTCATTCTTTGCATCCCTCCCTAGATTACACAAGGAGGATCTCAGCAGCGTGCACGAACTCCGTAGCACCGGCAAGAATCCCAATGTGTGTAGATAGGAATTACATATTGTTCAAATATTTTTGTGGTGGGTAGGTTTCTAATTTTTACATTTTGCCAGGGCAGCGGCCTGATATGCATATTCTTTACGATTTCCAACTGCCGTGGGATTTTTAACGTGCGCAACTTGCACACGAGACCTCCTATTTTTTTCACTCTTATCCGAGAAGGCTAGGCATCTGATCTCACTACTCAGGAGACATGGGGGGTGTATGAGATCATTAGGACCAATGGTTCTGAAAAAAAATTTCCATAAATTATATTCCCTCAACTGCGAATCGAACTCGGTACCTCTAGAACTCGAGGCGGACGCCATACCTCTTAGCCACTCCAACCCCACGTTGTTCGGGCCTAGTATGAGCGTTGGAGAGTGGAAATACATTGTGACAACAGACAAAACTGGTGGAAAAAGAGATAGCGGCCGACAAACAGAGAAGGTATTTTCATAACAGCCTTCAGTTGACAGAATGGATAAAACCATGAGTAGGTATCCAATTTGAGAATAGCAGCCAAGGTGGAGTGAGCTTAATTCCCAGCGCAAGCCACCACACACCAACAAGAGGATGACACTTCGGGGTCATGACCTAAGGGGGCCAGTCTCTCTACAGCAGTGGCTCTCAACCTTTTTATTACACGCTTTTATTTAACTTCACTTATATGTCACTTTCAAATCTTGCAATAGATTTTTCAATCACTTCCAGATGAGCAATAGCTCTGAAACTTAGCATAGTGTGTATTCCCGATGACAATACAATAATCAGTCAATTATTAATAATTTAATATTGTAATTATGACATTATTATTGTGACATTATTATGTAATTAAAGTTTTTCGTAAAGAAATGAAACAAATCAGTGGCCATAATCAACTTTAATTGATTTTTCTATGAGTAAAACAAGGCAATACTTAAACAAGTGTCTATCTAAATCAAGGGAAACAATCCAAATTATAAAATTATGAATCAAGGGAAAGTCCAGTTCGATCTCTAGATGGCCTTCACATTGAAGAAATTGATTGCACCAGATTAACAGGCACAAAGCCATGTAATATTGACGCTCTAAAGGAAATGGATCGCTTAAGAAAATTTAGACCAGATTTACAATAAGTACAACACTGTTTATGTTTTTGTATGTAATCATTTTTCTAACACTAAAAAGAAGATAAAAAACATATTTTAAACACACACTTTTAATGCATTAAAAACCCAAAAATAATTTTTCAAGGAGTTTATAGCTTGCAGTCAAAAAATGTAACGTCAAATTGACAAAAAGCGTGGGGCACTGATTCTGCATGAAATTAACTTCTGCTTTATACTGCATAAGACACTTATGGATAAAATATATGATAATCGCTTAAGCGCCCCACGCTGGACTGGTCTGCGTGGGTAGGGGTCAGACAAAAGCTGGTACCCTGGTCCTTCAGGTTGGGGGTTTTAGCGCAGGGCCGACACCATTGTCTATGGAAAAAGTCACACATGCTACGGAAACAGCAACGAATGAAAAAACTTTGATGGCGGACGGACATCCAGAGTCTCAGGCTCGTATGACTGTCAGTGGTGAAAGCCGAAAGGAAGCCATTGGCATGAAAATGGATGCCCCGACTGCTAAACACGAAACTAGAATTGGTTTTTGGAACGTCAGAACTATGAATGAGGTAGGAAAGCTGAGGCAGATCGCAGCAGAGATGAGGAACTACAAATTACATATCCTGGGAATAAGTGAGAGCAGATGGACCGGGACGGGAAGAATAAAAACAGCTACAGGGGAAACAGTACTTTACTCTGGTAAAGAGGATGGTCAGCACAACGAAGGTGTAGCCACTATCCCGAAGAAAGGAATGGAAAGGTCTTTACTGGAATGGAAACCCATCAACAACAGACTGATAAGAACAAGACTGAAAGTGAGACTCACCAACACTACAATTATACAATGCTATGCACCAACAAATGACAGCGATGAAGAGGTCGAGGATGAGTTCTATCAACAGCTACAAAAGGAAATGGAAACTGCACCTAGGTACGATCTTATTATAGTAATGGGAGACCTCAATGCGGAAGTTGGAACACACAATACCTATAACGAAAGAGTAATGGGGAAATGCGGCAGTGGAACAGTAAATGAGAATGGGGACAAATTAATAAGCTTCTGCAGTATTAACAACCTGGTCATTGGAGGAACACTTTTTCCACGCAAAGAAATGCAAAGTTAACGTGGGAATCACCAAATGGACGGGACAGAAACCAGATAGATCACATAACGATCAGTGGTAGATGGAGACATGCATTACAAGACGTGAAATTAAGAAGAGGCGCAAATGTGGGAAGTGATCATCACCTAGTAGTAGCAAAACTGAAGATGAAACTCAGAGCTGCTGGACCAGTTGCAGTCAAAAGCCCGTAAAGAACAGCGACCGATGACGTCGACTAGAAATTCAACACCATCTCAACAATATACAAGGAAAGCAGCGAGTCGTGCTTGGGATTCCAGGAAAGAAAGAGACAAGATTGGATAACACCAGAAACGTTAAACACCATAGCGAAGAGGAAGGAAATGAAAAGAAAGAAAACAGAAACTAAGTCTCCCAGGTTAAAGGAAATGTATAGCGAACATCACAGTCAGCTGGACAGAGAAGTAAAACGTCAAACCCGTGCCAACAAAAGGACATTTCTGGATGACCTTGCAAGACAGGCAGAAGAGGCAGCACTGAGAAATGAATAAAGCACAGTTTATAAAATAACTAAAACTATTAGAACCACTATTTGCACAAGTCTGTGAAACTGAGACAACACCAATGGAGTGGAGTAAAGGAATTATTGTCAAATTGCCCAAGAAGGGCGACCTTGCAGACTGCAACAACTGGAGAGAAATTATTCTCCTCTCAGTTCCCAGAAAAAGAAGAAGAAAGTTTGTGGTATGAATCGAAGAGATCATTTGAGGTACTACTCTACAATACCAGTTGTACTACTATTCTGTGGTTCAAAGTTTGTAATTGTTGTGTGTCTTCGGGGTGTAAGAAGAGTGGTAAAGTAATCGTGCTATGTTGTTAATTGAATGACGTGAGTGTCCAACACAACCAATGTGTCGAATGGAATAAAGTTCATAACGAGGTAAATATACCTATGTAACAGGTAATCCAACACTGGAAACATAATATACTTAACGTATTACTCCACGGAAACTACGTTGGTATGTTGAAGATATCTGCCTTAACCAAACGAGGTTACCTCTTGAACTGATCTGCAGACGTACCCTTGCCACAGAGACGAATTGACGGAAACAGCAGCATCAACACCTCCAGAGTATTTTTCCGCTAAGTGACATTTCTAGCAGGCCAATTACAGAAGAATTTTGTTTTTCTTTTCAACTGTCACGGGTTGACTGCCCTTTGCTCTGCAGTGATGGTCCAACAATGGCCAAAACTTTGAGTATATAATGTGGGTCTCCAAAGGAATCTACCTTCTCACTAGATTACTCTTGGCAGAGATACAGATAGAAGGAAGATGATGCTTTTACCTCGAGGGAGTATTCACAAGATATTTTAGAAGTCAAGAACATTGCTGAATGTGTGCAGGCAATGTTACAAATCGTAATTTGAAAGGTTACTTAAGAGAATTGTATGATTTAGCTCGATCAAGCCCCAAACTTCTTCTTCTTCCTTCTTCCTCGTTCGTCCTGAAAAGGACGTTGCTTGCGTTGCGCCTGTTTACAGCGGAGCTGCGATATTTGCGCCTTTCGGCCGACACATCCGACTTTCGCACGGCATTTTTTGGGACCGGGCTAGCCTTCCCGCTTCGATCCCTACTCTCTCAGCCAGACTGCAGTGATGCAGCCTGTTTCCAGGACCACCACTTGGAGGTGGAGTAGGGTCTTGGTCAGCTCTGGTTCGCTGACCCTGACGCAAGCAGTCAAGCTATGGGTCGCTGACTGCATTCTCTATTGTTGCGTCTTTGTGTCCCAAGCCCCAAACTGATTTAATTCAGTGAAATTTTCCTGGCAAAGGGGCGACCGACCCCAACCAGGCGCGTCCACGGGTGGCGGATAGTGGAACGACCTCCAGATATGGTGTGTCAGCTGCGAATAAAGTCAGCATAGCTGGACGAATAAGCAGTCGCGGACCAAACGGCGATGTCCTCCCAGCAGGACGGGGAAGGGTAACAGGTGGCACTGATACCCCCACTGAAATCCCCCATATGTCCTACGACGGGTGCATCAAGCGAGTAAGAGCCGCTATAAGCTCTAGCCACGGGGAAGGTAAACCTCGGTAAACAAACCAATCTGCTGCCTTGCAGCTACCACCGGGAGATGGAAAGGCTATGGGAGACAACCCTGAACAACAAACACAACCCGGCCTGCCGAAGACGGAGTGTGTTAGCTACGGCGCAGACACCGGGAAAAATTAGGACACACACGCTTTTGCGGTATGGAGTCATGCGACAATCTCGACTTACGTCATGGCGTCGCTCCTATCAGCTACAACCGGGGAGGAGCGGAGCCGGGCCCCTAGCCTCGAAAGGGCCCACCCAAGCAACCGGTGCCTTTGCCAACCAAATGGTCGGGGGAAGGCAAAGTAGAGCAACTGACCAACCAACCCACTATCTTGCGACCTGGCCAAAGGGTGATGAGCTCCAGCAGAAGCTATGGGGCTGCCGCGCCGACCTGGAAAAGACTGTGGACTTCGTCCTGGCGACAGGCCTGCAGATTTAGCATGACTACAAACCGAACGCAGAAGAAGAAGAAGAAGTGAAATTTTAATTTAGTAGCTCTGTTTTAAGTGTATTTAAAGTGACTGAGACATACAGGTGCTGTACACTCGAAAGGATTAAATCAACTTTAAATTTGTATATATACACAAACACATTTAATAATCAATTATATTTAACAGCGTAAAATGAATAATTCTCTTTTTTTTTAAAAGTTTATCACCACAGGGTGATGTTAGGATATAGAGGGATGTTTCTGAAAAAAAGTTCACTTTCAGCTTTTAAGTTTGTACTTAGCTGCCAGTAAGTTTGTTGGTTTCTGCTTCAGCCGATGGCTGGTTCTTTGCTGTTTATGGACTGGTACACTCTCGTCACTGGTCAAGTCTGTAGGTTGTGACACGTTCCAAGAAATATCAGGGAATAATCACGAAGATGGTCCAGCGTCTTCAAGACACGTCTGATGATGTTTTCTAGCGTTGACAGCAGGTCCCTTGTACCACACACTTTGTTCCAGGGATAGCACCCTCAGCTGGTACCACCGAGCAGTATAAGGAAAGAAGAGAAACAAATACCCTCCTGAGTACTGAGTTTCCTACACACAATCGTGTTCCCCGTTTCATTCTACCATCCCATCTACTTCAGAACTTTACCCTCTCTGAGCATTAATATTAATCCCAGTGAACGGAAAACATTCATTACATTTAAATTAAACATCTTTACATTTGCCCTGGATTGAAAAGATGAATATAATAAGTATGTACATCAATTCTATCGCCATCCTCTCCCTCTCCAAATGGATCTTGGGACTACCTCTGCTTTTGGTTCTCTATGAGAAACCCGCATAAAGCAGTCAGCAGCTCTTGCAGTGCTGGTTCGTGAAACATTTATTCTATATGCTGAGGATGCCCGCCGCAGATGACTTGGTCATCCATTAGCAATGTTCACATGTTAATAAATGCAAAATATAGAATTTTAAAATGTACAACTCACCCTAAAATCTGTTTAGGAACACTGACTCCTGGCTCAGAGAAATAGTTACGGCAACTTATTTAAGATGCCTCTTACACGCGCTCTGGGGTATTACTTTACACTACGCTCCCACTCTGACTTTGTGTTTCTGATTCCTAAGATTCCGGCTTTCCGTGTTAATGTAGGTAGAGTTTTCCTGGGATATAAGTCCACAAGATGCTCAAACAAGGTCCAGTCCGATAAATGGAATTCTGATCCTATTCCTTACTCTGGCTAGCTGGCTGTCTTCTTGGCGAATTGAGTGCCGCAGTGCTCTTTACCGGCGAAAGTGTCAGATTATATTGCAACTTTTGTACCACGCACGTGGTTGTTACAATCTAACCAATCATAAGTGTTGTTTATAACATCTAGAATTGCCCAGCCAATTGTATTCAATCATACGTGTTATGATGGATGGGGTTTTTCCCAACCATTTCCTTCGCGTATTTTAAAATATCATTTTAAAATTTAAACACTTGACTCATCTTACATAAATGGCCCGACTTCTTCCGTTCTCTTAAGTTACCTTTCAAATTACGATATGTAACATTGCCTGCAGATAATGTCATCGCGAATTTGTCTACTCAGACTGGTTTATCTGTAATAATTACACAGACAATGTCTGGACGGAGGCGATTGAGCGATTATCACCCATGCTTGAATTCGTTCACCAGACGGATGATTGTTGACATATCGCTTGCCCAGACTTTTCCTCACAGTCAATATTTGCCCTTCTTTTGTAGTCTGGGGAGCCGCGGTAGCGAATGGTTAGTGCACTGGCTTCCTAGCTCAATGGTCCATGGTTCGATCCCCAGTTGAGGTGGGATTTTTTAGACCGCAAACGGCTCCGGGGTCGACCCAGCCTCTTGAACTGGGTGTCAGAGAAACTCTGGGAAGATTAAAGCGGCCGGCGTGATGCTGACCACATCATCCCTAGTGTGCCGTTGGTCAAGAAAATATGGGCCTCACACCATATTCACAATATGCTTCAATGGGCGTGTAACGGGATCCCTATCCTCCTTTGTAGTCTGGCTCGGTAATGTCGCTATAAGCATTTAACACTACCTGTGTCAACATTCATTTTTCGCTGACCGTATGAAGTCAAATCTGGTTCAACAACTTAAGCGATTATGATCAATCCTAAAGGATGGTCAGTTAGCCGTGAAATAACACTCTCGCAGTATGAACAGAGGTCAACAGGTCTAAGGCGTGGCGATGGGGCAGGTTTGTGTGCATAAAATGAATAAATAAATGGAAAGTTGCAGAGAGCGAGAGAGAGAGAGAGAGAGAGAGAGAGAGAGAGAGAGAGAATGAGAAAAGACGAATGTCCAAGTCTGTGACATCAACATTACGCTTCTAAAGCCGACATCTTTTCTAGGAAGACACATACATTTTATTAATCACCAACTCTTATTTATTTACATTTGTTCAAGAGTAATTGAACATTAAATTTGTTATATGTTGTTTTACAAATTCATAGTTCATTTAGTCATTATAGTGCACACGCATGAATCAGTATCTTTAAAATATATCTATATAGAGCCAATAAGAAACATTTTACTGTTAATTCAGTTGGGGGCTTGTATAAGCAAAATTATATACCTGTTCACAAAAGGCGGTGGGCAGATAAAAGTTAACATTGCTAAGACACATTCACCATTGTTCTTGACTTATGAAATATCTTGTGAAGACTCCCTCAAGGTAGAAGCATTTTCATGCTTCTATCTGCATCTCTGCCAAGAGTAATCTTGTGCAAAGGTAGATACCTTTGAAGACCCACATTAGACACTCTAGGTTTTGGCCACTGTTTGACTATCACTGCGGAGCAAGGGGAGTAATAGAAGAGTTCCACAAGGCGAGGGTAATAGAAGAACTACACCAGGCGAGAGTAATAGAAGAACTACACCAGGCGAGAGTAATAGAAGAACTACACAAGGCGAGGGTAATAGAAGAACTACACCAGGCGAGAGTAATAGAAGAACTACACAAGGCGAGGGTAATAGAAGAGTTCCACAAGGCGAGAGTAATAGAAGAACTACACAAGGCGAGGGTAATAGAAGAGTTCCACAAGGCGAGAGTAATAGAAGAACTACACAAGGCGAGGGTAATAGAAGAGTTCCACAAGGCGAGAGTAATAGAAGAATTCCATAAGGCGAGAGTAATAGAAGAACTCCACAAGGCGAGGGTAATAGAAGAACTACACAAGGCGAGAGTAATAGAAGAACTCCACATGGCGAGAGTAATAGAAGAGTTCCACCAGGCGAGGATAATAGAAGAACTACACAAGGCGAGAGTAATAGAAGAGTTCCACGAGGCGAGGGTAATAGAAGAACTACACAAGACGAGAGACGTTAAAAAAAACTACATGCGATGATAGTAATAGAAGAACTACAGAAGATGAGATTAAGAGAGGAACTTGACAAGACGAGAGTAATAGAAGATCTACACACAACGAAAAGAATATATGAACTAAATAAGGCGAGTGAATAAATGAACTCACAAGGCGAGAGTAATAGAAAAACTACACAAGACGAAAGTAGTAGAAGAACTAGTACACACAATGAAAAGAATATATGAACTAAATAAGGCGAGTGAATAAATGAACTCACAAGGCGAGAGTAATAGAAGAACTACACAAGGCGAGAGTAAGAGATTACACAAGACGAGAGTAATAGACAAACTACACGAAATTAACAAAATAATGGAACTACACCAGGCGAGTATAGTATAATGCAGTAGACCCTTCAGTCATAACTGACCATGGGATGCGCTCCTGAGGAGACAACCCCTAGCTGCCCTTTTTCATGGTGTTCCCTTTGGTGTGCTTCCCTCTCCTTTGCCTGCTGCGAGAGCGCCCATTCCTCCTCCCCCCTCCCCCCCACCCACCAATTTGAGTTAGCGCCGTAGCGAACATCGCCACTTGGTGCAATCAGCAGCTCCATCCTTGTCTTCCCCTTGCACGTTTACCTTCAACTCTCCCTTCTGTTATGGTCTTCTGCAAGGTGTTATGCCTTTTTATGTGGCCAAAGTATTTTAGCTGCCGAACTTTGACCTCTCTCATTAGTTCTCTTTTCATACCTAGATTTTCTAGGACCTCCTTATTTGTTTTCATCTCTTTCCATGAGATACGCCCCATTCTTCTATATATCCACATTTCAAGAGCCTCAATTTTTTCTTCCAACTGCTTATTCATCGTCCATGTTTCTGCACCATACAGAAATGCAGAATATATATAACACTTTATGATTCTCAGTTTTAATTTATGAGATAACTGTTTGGATGTCAGTATATGTTTCATGGTGTTGAATGTAGCTTTGGCCATTCCTATTCTCTTCTTGATTTCTGTTTCACATCTGCCATCTTCTGTTATTATATGACCAAGATATACGTAGCTCTTGACTTGTTCCAGGATTTTCCCATTTACGCTTATCTTTAATGTGGGTTTATCGTCTGTTTTGCTAATTATCATAGTTTTAGTTTTCTCAATATTAATGTCGAGTCCATATTCATGACTTATACTGTTCACTTGCTTCA
Source organism: Oreohelix idahoensis (assembly GCA_024509875.1). Taxonomy (NCBI): domain Eukaryota; kingdom Metazoa; phylum Mollusca; class Gastropoda; order Stylommatophora; family Oreohelicidae; genus Oreohelix; species Oreohelix idahoensis. Next base: position 485,909 of record JAMPIV010006206.1, on the reverse strand, counting down.
CTAGTTCTTGTAACTCCTGTTCGCTTTCAGCTAACAACACGGTATCATCTGCATATCTGCATATATTTATTGATCTTCCACTGATGTTCAGTCCTGGTATTTCCTGTATCTGTTTGAAAATTTTTTCGGTGTATAAATTAAATAGGCAGGGGGACAGCACACAACCTTGTCTGACACCTCTTTTTATGTCTATGTACTTACTTAGTCGTTCCCCTTCTACCGTGAGGTGTAGAAGTTTGGAAGAGAGAGCGCCAGACTATTCTATCGGCTGTCTTCCTCCTGGCCTGGTTCCATTCTAGTCCTCGGTCCTTCAAAGATTGTCTAATGTTGTCCTCCCAGCGGACTCTGGGTCGTCCTCGGGGTCTGGATCCTTGGCTCTTTGTTTCCCATGCTTGTCGTGGTAGCCGATCTTCTCCCATTCTGCAGACATGGCCAAACCATCTTAGTTGGGACTGTTCTACTTGGGTCTGTAGGGGGTGGCATTTTAGGCCTTGACGTATCGTCTGGTTGCGTACCATGTCTCTTCTTGTTACTTCAACCACCTTCCTCAGATATCTCATTTCTGAGGTTTGGATCTGGCTTTTATGGGTTGTAGTCATTGCCCATGACTCGCATCCATATGTCAAGACTGGGACATAGGTGGAGCGGTATACAGCCATCTTCGTTTTCTTACCAACCTCTCTCTTGCTGAGGAATCCTCGATTTATGGCCTGAAAAAGTCTCCCAGCTGCTGCTTTTCGAGTGGCCAACTCTTCTTTGATGCCTCCCTTTCGGTCTATAATAGCTCCGAGGTATTTAAAGTGGTCGACCTGCTCCAGGACCTGTTCTCCCATCTTAATCTGATGTCTTCTTTCTTCTCGTGATATCACCATGGATTTTGTTTTAGAGCTGCTTATGACCATCCCTCTCTTCTCCAGCTCTTCCTTCCATACTTGCAGGTTTGATTGGAGATGTGCCTCTGATTTAGCAATCAGGGCAACATCATCAGCAAATGCCAGCTCTGAAATATAGACCTGTCTCATCTTCCAGTACCCCACTGAATACTTTCTTGTTCTCTCCTTACATGCCTTGATGACATCGTCCATAAGGAGTATGAAGAGGTAAGGTGATAGGATATCACCTTGTCTTACACCAGTTGTGGTCCTGAACTCTTCTGACTTATGGTTTGCTGTCCTCACATAATTTCTGCAAGACTTGTAGAAGCTCTGTATAGCATGAATCAGAGGTGCTGGAATATTCTTCCTTGCCAAACAGTCCCAAAGTTTGCTCCAAGGGACCCTGTCAAACGCCTTTTCCAGATCTATGAAACAAAGATGGATCTCACTCTTATACTCGAGGGCCTTTTCACTCAGCTGTCTGAGTGTGAAGATTAGGTCTTGAGTACTTCGGTTTGCTCGGAATCCGCACTGGACCTCATCCAATTGTGGCTCCCTTTTTGAAAATTGGTGTTATTATGGCGATCTCCCAATCCTTTGGTATGGTCTTGTTGCACCATGCTGCCTGTAGGACCCTTAAGAGTAACAGGTCGCCTGATGCTCCCATGTACTTAACCATTTCTGGTGTTATACCATCATGCCCTGCTGCTTTGCCCATCTTGATTTTCTCCAGTGCTGCCTTCAGTTCTTCCATCTTTATGTCATCTTCATCACCATTGGTTTCCTCTTCTGTGCTAGTGGTTATCATTTCTGATGTTTGACCTTGCTCACCATCAAGGAGTTCTGAGAAATATTCTTTCCATCTTTCCATTACTTCCTTCGGGGCAGTAAGCAATTTGCCTTGCTTGTCCTTTATAAATTTGAGAGGGCATTGTTTTTCCTTCCTCATGTTCTTTAGGGTCTTATAGAACAATTTCTGGTTTTCTTGTGCATCTTTTTCTAGCTTTTCTCCAAATTCTTCCCAGGACTTCTGTTTTGCTGCTAGCACTTTGTTCTTTACTTCTGTTCTGAGTGTCACATATTCTCTATATTTTTCCATTTGTCCTGTTGTGTTTTTAGCTCCTAAGTATTGTTTCCATGCCATTTTCTTCTCTCTTATCTTCTCTTTGACTTCCTCTGTCCACCAAGGTGTCCTCTTTCTCTGGTTCCCAAGTCGGACTTCACCACATGCTTCTGCAGCAGCTGTCTTTATGATATCCTTGAATTTAATCCAGAGGGTTTCCAAGTCATCAGGTTGTTCTTCTGTGTTGTTCACCGCTGCAGCAATAAGCCCCTGATATCTGGTCTTAATTTCTGGCTCTCTCAGCTTGTAGGTCCTAATGCTCATTTCTCCTGCTCGTTTACTTGGTTTCTTGCGTGATGTTGAGCAGTTCCTAGGCTGAGCAACTCTTTCAGTTGTTCGTTTGATTGTTAGCAGGTAGTGATCACTTCCAATCTCTGGCCCCCTCCAGACTCTTGCATCTCGGACATATTTGAATGAGCTTCTCCGAACAATGGCATAGTCAATCACTGACTTCTCATTCTTTGTTGGTTCACATCTAGTGTATGCATGTATGCGCTTATGGGGGAACTTTGTGTTTGTAATGATCAGATTCTGCTCACTGCAGAATCTAAGGAGTCGCTTTCCATTGTCATTGAGAGTGTCTTCTCCATATCTTCCGATAACTCCACCCCATCTAGCATGGTCATTTCCAACTCTGGCATTAAAATCTCCGAGCATGATAACTTCATCTAGGCAGTCATCCACTGTCCTTTGAAGCAGCTCGAAGAATTCCTCCTTGACCTCTGCTCTCTCATCCTCATTTGGCCCATACACTATGACCAGGTTGACTATGGTTTCTCCTTCTTTTAGTTTCACAACCATAATGCGCTCTGAGACAAAGTTCCACCCCTTGATACTATCTTTTTGATTTTGGGCCACAATGCAACCCACACCCCCTTTAGCTCTTTCGTATATGGGTACACCACTGTAGAGCAGCGTGTTGCCATCGAGATCCATGACTCCTTGTCCTTTTTTCTTTGTTTCCGTTATAGCAAGGATTTCTAGTTTTGTATGGTGAATAATTCCTTCCCGATCTTACTGTGGCAGTTTGCTCCCAATAAAGGTTACTGAGTATTCTTATATCTTTTCCATCAATACCTATGTCTTTGAGGCATTCAATTATTTTCTCATGATGGATTCTGTCAAAAGCCTTCTTATAGTCAATGAAGCACATATACATACTTTTTTGGACCTCTGTATATTTTTCTGCTAATCTTCTTAGGCAAAATATTGCCTCTCCACAACAAGCTGAGAGTAATAGCAAAATAACACAAGACAAGAGTAATAGAAGAACAAAACAATGCTACAGAATATAAAAACTACTCAAGACGAGAGAGTAAGATCTCTATTCCTGCGACGCTCGTTAGTTCGCTATCAACACCTCGTGCTACATTTTCTGCTCAGATACAGGACAAAAATCTTCATCCACTTTCCTGCACCTGCAATTATTTGCCTCGTGGCCTCATTTCTTTCCCAGAAACCTAAGTTTTCCGCCCAAGGGCGTGCGCGAGCGCGGGGCGGGAGTGGTGGAAATAGAGTGACAATCAAGCAATTGGCAAGCTCGGGTTCTCTCGTCATTGTTTAGTTTGAAATGTTCTGGCGGTGGGATGTGGGTTGAATGTACGGCTGCTCCAGCCGCTGACTGTCTGACGTAGGGGTGCGAGGTCAGACGGACAGATATCGCTTCAAGCCTCTCGCTCAAGTTGTGAAAAGACGGGCGAACATGAACATTATAGGGGGAAGGGTAGAGGATTGGCAGTGGGTGTGTAGGTGTACAAGAGAGACGAGGATAGTGCGGGAGGCAAAAAAAGGGAGAGAATATCGAAACCCGGTTTGTTGTGCCGTCTCCATGAGCGTGTGTGATGTTGTCACTGTAGCAAGTAAAGGGAGTGAATTGAGCGAGGGAGCAAGTAATGAACCGGGAGGCGGGAGGACTTAATCAGATAGGGATTTGCGTGTAAGTACGATCTCATTTGCCTATTAGACTTCTATTCATCCTCTCTGACACACTCTTTCTCTCTCCCACTTAAACAGAGCACTGAGATTCACAGGGAAAAGACTATCTGTGTCTTTAAATTCTGTCTCTTTAGATACATCTTTTTTCGCTCAATTATTTCTCTGTGTGTTTGTGAAGACATAACTAAAAAACATATTGCTAACTGTATCAACAAGTCATTTTTACTTTCTGTTTACATAAATGTTTGTTCTAAAGATTAATTATATCTCTTACTTTTTCTGTCTTTCTTTTTTTCTGTCGTTCTTTCTTTCTTTCTTTCTAACTTTCTTTCTTCGTTGCGTATGTACATAAATCTTGTGTTTAAGCTTAAGTGTTTTCTATCCCCTGACGTGTAAGTTATGATTATACTTGTATATAAAGATAAAAAAACTGGAGGAGCGGGTAGTGATAAAAAAAAATTAGAACAGAAGATAAGAAGAGTTTTTATCATTTTCCTCTTGCTCCATCACTACATCTGGCTCCATCACTACATCTGGCTCCATCACTACACCTGGCTCCATCACTACATCTGGCTCCATCACTACATCTGGCTCCATCACTACATCAAAGTATTCTCATGCTCTCTTGCAACGGTGGTTTCTGAGACAATTCGTTTTATATGAGGAGGTTGTCAGCCCCTCCTGCACAACCTCCTATTAGTAGCCTTGTACGACATGCCTGATGGAGCAGTAGCCATATTCTTTGTTTGTCTCATCAAAGACCCCCCCCTCCCCCCAAACTAGACGAAGCAGAGGAGCTTTCAGTGCATTGGAAATGAAAATGATTGTCAAGTCGATACTATTATATGGATGTCCAACAGTGACAACCAAGAATTATGTTTTTCTCTCTCACTTTCCTCATTCTGTCTCTAAATTATGTAAATGCACCAGCCTTTAAAGAGAACTTTCCTCCTGGTATTCAATAACCTTCTCTCGCTCTTACTTGCTTGTCTATCTCTATTCATCTCATTCTCTAAACTTATATCTCTTTTCTCTATTAAACTATTTATCTCTGTTTTTTTATCCTTTTCTCTTGATGTCCATCTTTTTTCCTTACAAAATACCTATCTATAGCTCTTTGATCTTATCTCTATATGTCTACATTCATACAATTATGGTTTCGATTTACTCTATTTGGACTGAGTGGGGGGAGGGGGGGGCGGCAAGAGAAGATACTATATTTCGGAAATACTATATAAATCGGAAATTTATTTAAGATTGTATTATCTTGAATTGACTACCCTCTATATATCGTAATTATAACCCATCAAGGGTTGAACGGGATAATTTGTCAGAAAATAATAATAATAAAAACACTCTACCTTTGTCTCTTTATTCTGTCTCCTTATCGTTATCTCCTTATCTCTCAGTATGTATATACACCTTATCGTTATCTCCTTATCTTTCAGTACGTATATACATCTTATCGTTATCTCCTTATCTCTCAGTATGTATATACACCTTATCGTTATCTCCTTATCTTTCAGTACGTATATACATCTTATCGTTATCTCCTTATCTCTCAGTATGTATATACATCTTATCGTTATCTCCTTATCTCTCAGTATGTATATACATCTTATCGTTATCTCCTTATCTTTCAGTACGTATATACATCTTATCGTTATCTCCTTATCTCTCAGTATGTATATACACCTTATCGGTATCTTTTTATCTCTCAGTATGTATATACTTTACACCATATCGTTATCTCCTTATCTCTCAGTATGTATATACACCATATCGTCAATGATATTAACATTGTCCCGCTATGATTCTTGATAAAGTTGATTTATAAATGAAGCTTGTTCTCTCCTTCCTTCTCAACTTTCTTTCTTCTCTCTCTGCTCATTATTACCTTAGTATATCGAGGAGACCCCGTCTAGTTCCCCGGGGGGTCTGTGGGGAGACAGACAGAGTAGGCCTACTGCCTCTTTATGCATGTCGTACAAGGCAACTAATAGAAGGTTGTTCATGACGCTGGCAACGTCATCATGGAAAACACATTTTGACATAAACCAGCCAGAGCGTGTGGATGGCTGATGCAGGCTTCCTGCAAGGGTAACATCTACAGTGGTGGCTCTATGCTCCACGAGGAGCGAAAAAGAACATGAAGATGATGTTGTAGATATCTCTTACTTTCACCTTTACCATCTTTGCGTTACAACTCCCCGCGGAGCATCGGCGTACAAGATTACTCCAAGCCCTCCCAGTCCTGTGCCTTCATGTCAAGGTCTTTCCATGTCCCCTTTATCCCTTTTCAATTTGTTTCCAGTGCCATCCATCACGTGTTTTATATCTTCTTCTATTTCTCGTACCTCTTGCGCTAACCGCAATAACCCCTTGTTCCAGAACAAGGACTGCCTTGTAATGCTACCAGCTGGGTTTTTCAGCACTCTCCTCACTTGCATGACTTTTTCACGATGTTGAAGTTTGTTTGTTTTTTTATTTTATTTTTTAAATGTCTACAAGACGGGGTAGCCGGTTCCGTGTCCAACCCTCCACAGATGCCACCGACGACATGTCTGGTTGGGTTCAATGTTAATGGTCTCTACTCCGATAACACACGGCAGGCGGTTTTGATGTTTATTTATTTCTAATTAACATTAAACTTTACTTTTATTAGTGTGCGTAAATGCTTGTACATATATGAAATTTGTGCTGGCCTCTGACGGCAAAGGTACCAGGTTCAAAACAACATAGCGTCATGCTCCAATCTGCCCAGCTGTAAATCGGTACCTGACTCTTCTCTTTAGTGAGGGTAGACAAAGACAGCCAAGAATAGAACTGGTCACTCTACGTGTCGAAGCTGGTCCTAGTATATCGAAGTCTGTAACACTTCACTCCTCTACGGCAGTATATACCTATCTATCTATTATCTGTGTGTCTGCGTGTCCGAAAACATGTGGGTCGATCCGCCTGTCTCTCTGTCTGCATGTCTGTATGTCTGGTATCTGTCTATCTGCATGTCCATAAATCCATGAGTCGATCCGTCTGTCTGTCTTAGTTATGCAGGTGGTTTAGCATGGAATTCCCTACCCAAGTCTGTCAAAACTGATAATTACACCACATTCAAAAGACATCTGCATTCACATGTCATGAAATCTTGTATACACATTTAACGACAATTCTGTTTCAGTTATTTCAACGTTTCCACGAGCATTTAACTATCATTGTAATATTTTCATTTTAAATTGAATTTTTTATATTAAGTAGCTTTATTGCTTGACCTCTCTCTCTCTCCCCCTCTCTCTATGTGCGTGAATGACTATGAGTAAATGTACTTGTGTATGCTAAGTTTCTGATTGTGATGATAATATTAATTGATCCTGTCTGAAGTTGTTAATATTTTAATTTTTAAAACGCTGAAAATTTATTGCAGGGTAGAAATGTAAAAAGTTAATTATGCCTATTTCTTTACCCTGATGAAATAAAGATTTCGTTCGATCTATCTATCTATCTATCTATCTATCTATCTATCTATCTATCTATCTATCTATCTATCTATCTATCTATCTATCTATCTATCTATCTATCTAACTACCTATCTATCTATCTATCTATCTATCTATCTATCTATCTATCTATCTATCTATCTATCTATCTATCTATCTATCTATCTATCTATCTATCTATCTATCTATCTATCTATCTATCTATCTATCTATCTATCTATGTATTATCTGTGTGTCTGCGTGTCCGAAAACATGTGGGTCGATCCGCCTGTCTGTCTTTCTGCATGTCTGTATGTCTGGTATCTGTCTATCTGCATGTCCATAAATCCATGAATTGATCCGTCTGTCTGTCTGCTTGTCTGTCTCTCTGTCATTCGGTCTGCATGTCCGTCGGACTATCAGTTCCGTCCCTTTATTTGTGCAGCTATTAACGTAACAACTCAGACAGAAGTTGCATAAAACCAAATGTATACTCTGTTATGATTTCAAGTCATTATCACTCAACAAGTAGCCACCAATAGTTCACCAGTTCCAGTTTACATAGACCAGACGAGAAATACATACGTCATTCGCAGCACGCGCATGGTGTCAGGTACGTTCAGATTCCGTCATTCTGCGCATGTCATTATGGATGAGAAACACTTTTTTTATCTCGAAAGATCGCTTTGTATTTTTATTTATTGTTTTCAGTTGCCCTTATTTTTCTGAGTTTCGTGTATTATTATTGTGGTACTGAATTATTATTGTGGTAAATTCTGTGTCATATGGATTAAAACACATTGTGCACGTACAACTTGTAGATCAGCACGCGCATTGTATATTCCGTCATTTCTGCGCATGTCATTATGGATGAGAATCTCGGTTTTTTTACAACTATGTAGATCATTGTATAGATCGGTTTTTTTATATAGCAAGAGTTCGATTCTAGGCAATGAAAGTGTTACATAATTGGTCGTTCGTCTTCTCTCTCTCTCTCTCTCTCTCTCTCTCTCTCTCTCTCTCTCTCTCTCTCTCTCTCTCTCTCTCTCTCTCTCTCTCTCTCTCTCTCTCTCTCTCTCAGTGAGAACAAATGCACGAACACAGTTCCATCCGACATTCCGTATATGACAGTTAATGAAGTGTATAACTATCTTCTAGGTCTTTAAAGATAACAACTCATCAGGACTTGATGGAATCAGTAATCGAATACTGCGCTATGCTGCGCCAGTTATTAGTGATTCACTAACATACATATACAATCTATGTATCGCAAAGAGTTACTTTCCGTTGCACTTTAAAGTCGCTAAGGTATATCCTTATTTCAAACCTGGTTCCTCTGATACTCTTAACCTTGCTAACTATAGGCCAATCTCTCTAATATCATCTCTATCCAAACCACTGGAAAAACACATTCAGAAAATAACACTACAACACCTAGTTAACAACGACTTACTAATTGATAATCAATCGGAATTTAGGCCTAAACATTCATGTCACACTGCTCTAACTAAGATGATAGACAACTGGCACCTAAATATTAACAACGATAACATGTGTGGGGCAGTCTTTGTAGACTTTAAAAAAGCATTTGATATGATAGATCACGCTATTTTAATTAGAAAACTAGAAACATCAAAAATAAACTTTCAACTGATGACAATGATTACATCATTCCTGTCAGACAGAAAACATGTAGTTTCTTACAATAACTCATATTCTAGCCCAGCAGTAATAAATACTGGCGTTCCTCAGGGTTCTATACTTGGTCCTCTATTTTTTCTCGTACATTAATGATCTTCCTCTTCACATCAAGCACTCATCCTGTGATCTGTTTGCGGACGACTGTACTGTTTACAAGAGTGATAAAAGTTGTAAAACACTCGAACTATCGTTACAAAAGGATACAGATAATCTGATTAAGTGGAGCAACGGTAATCGCATGCTAATAAATATCATTAAAACGAAATGCATGTTAATATCAACTAGACAAAAATTACAAAATTCAGAGAAAACAACACTTCAGATCTACATTGGTACCTCACTAATTGAAAACGTTAATGAACATAAAACTCTAGGTATAATCGTTGACCAGCATCTAAACTGGAACTCACATGTACATGCACTGACCAAGCAAACGGCACAGAAAGTTTACCAGTTAGCTAAAATCAAACATTTCCTAGATGAAGATGCACGAAAATTGTTCTATATATCTCACATACAAGCAAACCTTGACTATTGCTCCACAATCTGGGATGGTTGCTCAATGTCCAACACAAAGAGACTCCGTTCACTACAAAAGCGTGCAGTGCGTCTAGTCTCTGACAACTGCCTAACTCAGTGTGTAGATTTCTATAAAAACCTCCGAATACTGCCCTTAAGAAAGCGCCTTCTGTTTAACAAAGCTAAATTTGTTCACAAAATCATGTCACACAATGCTCCAGCATATCTGTGGCCAATGTTCAATTACAATGAAAGACGCAGTCAACGCTTTAAACAGATTGCAAGTGCCAAGCCTAGGCTTGACTTATTCAAGAAAAGCTTAACCACCGTACTCTGTACTCTGCTGCTCATCTTGGAATTGTCTTCCACATAACCTAAGAAACAACCTCAGTCCCTATTCATACAATAGACTTTTTGAATACTTTCTGAATTCTGATTACATGCCCCCCCCTAATCGGATTATCTTTTCTTATAACATCAACTGTAGGTTCTAATGACGATGTTTGTACTTTTCAACATATGTTATGTCATGCTTATAAGTAATTAATGTTATTATGAGTGTGCAAAGATATGACTGAAACACGTGTTTTGAAGTTCGAACGGCAAAAAGACGCAATTGGGGGTGAAAGGAAAAAAATTCACGTCCCTAGTTGACACAAAGTAAGGAAATGGACAAGAAAAGGACCTTAGCTCTTATTCGAGACAGTCATTTCTTGGACGTTTTTTGATACTTGGTCTTTATTTGAATGCCGCGGCAAAACACATGAGAGAAGGTTCTCGAACAAATTTCAAAAACTAAACTTGAGAAAAAAAATATGTTTTTTCTTAATACTAGGGTTATGAAAATAAAACCTAGCTAGTTTGATAGCCCATCTTGAGCAGATAAATAATATGCTTTCAATTATACAGACGGATAGATAATAAGGACGATATTGACAAAAGACTGTATTGTTCATATCAGACGAGCGACTGCACTGTTAGACAATGTCACTAAAGTTTCGAAAATTTTTGGCCTTGAGCATGCAAAAGTAAAAATCGAGCTGTAATTAAAGAGAGGGGAAATAGTGGCGAATTGTAGCTAAAAATAACTTAGGAGGCAGATTCGTGTAGGAAAGGCATGTAGAACCACGCGTGTTTTTATGAAAAAACTAGTAGAGACAGACGGACTAACAGACCGTAATACATACTTGACTGAGATCTGACTGAAGTGACTTTTGGTTGTAGATTCGAAAGTTAGGGGGGAAGTCGGCGATTGGTCAACGCATTTTATAGTAGCGGGACAGAGATGTGAAATTTTGCCATTTGACATAAGTCTGTTCAGAGACGCAGTTTAAATTAATAGTCGTGATGATTCCATAAGAATGCAAATATATAGTGGGACGCCATCATACAGCCAGCAGCTCAGCTGAGTTTTGCTAGCAAATTTGAAACCTGTGTTTCTCAAATTATGAATTCTGGTAAGAAATGAATATATTTATATTCTGTATAGTTTTAATAATTCGAGTGATTGATACTGCCATATCATAAAAATGATTACGACAAGTAAGTGTTCGCTCTAGGTCCCCAGCCCAAGTTCAGGGTCTAGAGACATACATACAAAGAAAATATATAGGAACGCCTAAATAAAACTAGGAAAAAGGATCTAGTGTTGAGATCAGTGGAACATATCACCTATCTTATTCAATAGCAGGAAGCTATTGAACATATCTCATATGCAATGTAGTCTTGGGGAACTAGTACTATGTGAAACCAACTGGGTAAGATGTGCTGTGTGGTCAGAGAGATCTGACCCAGTCTGTGTGGTGTTGTTGTGTGTAGTGTTGTGTGCAGAAGTGGCTCAGGAGATAGAGTTCTGACACATGACCAATACTTTTGTTTCAGAATTGTGAGTTTCTGTTTGGCACCAAAGCGGTGCCAAAATGCTGTAGTGATATACACAAGTGTGGACCAGTGCAGTCTAACATTTTTGTCAGAGCAGCAGACTTATTGTACTCCAGCACGGAGAGGAAGGGCCCCCAGCCTCCCGGACAAGATCGACGCAGTCGAGATAAGTGAGATCTGGCCTGCTGCACATTCACCAACAAAATTTCCAACGAATTACCAACGAATTATCAACCAACTTATCAACTAATCCACCAACTGATTCACCATCTGATAAAGACATACCATTGTGGGAAATTAAACCATGTATTCATCCCCTAAGTCAATGGACAATGTTTGGTAGTCATAGACTGGGAGTGATGACACCACCCCAACAGCATATCTAGTAATAAGTTCTCCTGGGACTATCTTAATATAATTATTATTAACCAGTCATTTGAAATAATTAGGTACACATTTTCCATTTTATTATGTCATACAATTATGCATTCCATTTATAATTCCATAATATTTCTTATGTTCTGACCAACTAAACATTTGGTTCAGAACAAATAAATTTATCAAAAGATTTAAATTTTAAAAACTAAAACAGCCAGAGTTAGTTCAGTGTGTTGTAAAGTTTATTAATATTATTAGACTTATTAATTATCTGTGTGTGTGTGTGTGTAATCTACCACAACACATTACATATCAGTACCCTAGACTTTTAACGTAGCCACATTCATTAGTAAAAAAAGATATGTGTGAGGTCGTAAGTGGTAGTAAGAAGGGCCTTCTGTAATTCACATCTACATTTATCTCAGGAGCCTTCACAGCTGACCTCATACATCACACTAGGTAACATCAACCATACAATACCATCAAATCCACTACAGAAATCAAGAAGAGAATAGGAATGGCCAAAGCTACATTCTTCTTCTTCTTCTTCTTCCTCGTTCGCCCTGAAAAGGACGGTGGTTGCGTTATGTCTGTTTACTCCTAATCTGTGATATCTGCACCTTTCGGTCGACACATCCGACTTCTGCACGGCATTTTTTATGGACCGGGTTTGCATTCCCATTTCGATCCGCACTCGCTCAGCGAGACTGCACTGCTGCAGACTGTTTCCAGGACCACCACGTGGAGGTGGAGTGCGGTCTTGACTAGCTCTGGTTCGTGGTCCTGACGCAAGCAGTCAAGCTATGAGTCGCTGACTGCGTTCGCTATTGCTGCGTCTTTGGGTCCCAAAGCTACATTCAACAACATGAAATATATACTGACATCTAAACAGTTATCTCACAAATTAAAACTAAGAATCATAAAGTGTTATATATATTCTGCATTTCTGTATGGTGCAGAAACATGGACGATGAATAAGCATTTGGAAGAAAGAATTGAGGATCTTGAAATGTGGATACATAGAAGAATGGGGCGTATCTCATTTAAAGAGATGAAAACAAATAAAGAGGTCCTAGAAAATCTAGGTATGAAAAGAGAACTAATGAGGGAGATCAAAGTTCGGCAGCTAAAATACTTTGGCCACATAAAAAGGCATAACACCTTGCAGAAGACCATAATAGAAGGGAGAGGTGAAGGCAAACGTGCAAGGGGAAGACAGCGCTATAAGTGGGAAGATAACATCAAGAGATGGACAGGAAAGAGTCTATCAGAGTGCGCCACCAAGACAAGAGACAGAAGACGTTGGAGATCCATTACAGCCAACCTTCGTTGAGGAGATGGCAGCTGATGATGATGATGATTCTTGTTGTAACCAATTTTTTGATGTTGTATTCTTGCTGTAACCAGTTGTGCTTGTTGTATTCTTGCTGTAAACAGTTGTGACTCTTGTATTCTTGCTGTAACCAATTTTTGTTTGTTGTGTTCTTTCTGTAATCAGTTTTTATTTGTTGTATTCTTGTTGTAACCAGTTTTTGTTTGTTTTATTCTTGCTGTAACAAGTTTTTGTTTGTTAATTTCTTACTGTAACCATTTTTTGGTTCTTTTTTTCTTCCTATAACCAGGTTTCGTTTGTTTTATTCTTGCTGTAATCAGATTTTGTTTGTTTTATTCTGGCTGTCACTAGTTTTTGTTTGTTGTATTATTTCTGTAACCAGTTTTTGTTTGTTATATTCTTGTTGTAGCCAGTTATGTCTATTGTATTATTGCTGTAACCAGTTGTGTCTGCTGTATTCTTGTTGTAACCAGTTTTTGTTTGTTGTATTCTTGCTGTAAACACTTTTTATTTGTTGTATTCTTCCTGTAACCAGTTTTTGTTTGTTGTATTCTTGGTGTAACCAGGTTTTGTCTATTTTATTCTTGTTGTAACCAGTTTTCTCTGTTGTATTCTTGTTGTAATCAGTTTTCTCTGTTTTGATCTTGTTATAGCCAGTTGTGTCTGTCGTTTTCTTGATGTAGTCATTTTTTTCTGTTGTATTATTGATGTATCCAGTTATTTGTTGTATTCTTGCTGTAACCAGTTTTACTTTTTTCTTGCTATGACCATTGTGTCTGGTGTATTCTTGTTATTTGTTGTATTCTTTGTGTAACCAGATTTTTTTTTGGTTGTATTCTTGCTGTAACCAGTTTTTCTTGTATTCTTTCTGTAACCAGTTGTATATGTTTTATTCTTCCTGTAACCAGTTGTAAATGTTGTATTCTTGCTGTAACCAGTTGTGTTTGTTGTATTCCTGCTGCAACGAGTTTTACTTGTTGATTTCTTGCTGTAACCAGTTTTGTCTGTTGTATTCTGGCTGTAACCAGTTTTTTCTGTTGTATTCTGGCTGTAACCAGTTTTGTCTGTTGTATAAGTGCCCGCATTTATGTACGGCATGCCACTTAATCTTCCGCGTAAACTTAAGGGCAGTGACTTTAACGAGCAAACAAATAAACAACGCCTAGTATAGTTCCACGGGGGGGGGGGGGGGGGGGTCTCTGATGAGACAAAGGACGAATACGACTACTGATCCTTCAGGCATGTCGTACAAGGCAGCTAATATTCGTTTGCACAAGCAGCTGGCAACATCATCACGTAAAACAAATTGCTACAGGATCCACCGCTACAAGAGAATGTGAAGGTTTAGGGAAGGCTTCTTGCAAGGGGCCCAGCTACAGTGAGGGCTCCATGCTCCATAAGGAACACAAATAACAGGATTATGATGATGAAATAAAGACCTTTGCTACGACCGTCTCCTTTTTCGCTGCAGTGGGAGCAAGGAGCTGCAACTGTAGATGGCTCTCTTGAAGAAGTCTACACCACAGCATAAACTCTTGCAATTGTGGTTTTTGTAGCTGAATGAACTGGTAATTATCGCAAAAATGCGATTGATACGCCAGCCAGACGTGTATCAGACTTCACCAAAGAGTTATCATTAAAAAAAAAAAACACGTCCAATCTATTAGCAGTTTTTTTTATACACAGACAGATTAATGTTTAAGTTTATATTCAGTATAGTCCTGTTTATTATTCAAAATATGCTTTCGTTGTGTGTAGAGTTGGCGGAGATCGATAGTGAGTTAATAAAATATAATGACATA
Organism: Oreohelix idahoensis; assembly: GCA_024509875.1. Taxonomy (NCBI): domain Eukaryota; kingdom Metazoa; phylum Mollusca; class Gastropoda; order Stylommatophora; family Oreohelicidae; genus Oreohelix; species Oreohelix idahoensis. The sequence continues at coordinate 470,889 of JAMPIV010006206.1, read as the reverse complement.
AAGTTGAATGCCGCAGCCTTGAGCTTCTATGACAACATATGTTGTGATGTGAATACCTGTCCGTACCATCACCACCACTAGAAAGTGTGTAAACATGTTTTTCTCCACCGGCTGTTACTTAATTGCTTTTGTACCACAATTATTTGTTATGTCAGCCGAAATATCGGTATTTTCGAAGCGTCAGATAAATTGATGACCTAACTAGAGGAAGTTATACTGATGACAATTGTCCGACTGGCAGAGTGGCTAGCAAAGGTACCGGCTTCGAAACACAGTGGCGTCGCGCTGAAATCTACCCAGCTGTAAATTGGTATCTGACTCTGCTATTTACTTAAGGAAGGCAAAAGCAGCGAGGAAGGGAACTGATCACCCCACCTCTCGAAGCTAAACATATTTTAGGGAAATCTCTAACACTCCACTCCGCTACGTCAATATTTACTATGGGACTAAGTTGACCTACCTGTACTGATGACAAATAATACATTAGCTACTGACATAATTTATTCATTACCTTGTAGCATCTAAGGAGCACTGGCCTTCAGCGAACTCATGGCAAGTCTTCCTATCTGGTGCTATCCATTCTTGGTCGTTCCACGTATTATTTATCCCTTGAATGGTTATCTTCAGTTTCCCTGTCCGTGTGTCTTTCGGTCACCTTTAACTTCTCTTCCTCTTGAAGATTCTAGAACAAGAACTGCCTTGTAACGCTTTTGAAACGTTTTCTCAGTGCGTGACCAATCCAATACCAGCATCTTCTTTTTATCTCTTGTTCCACAATTACCTGTCTGGTTAATGTCATCAGTTCCACATTGGTAAACTTGTCTGCTTCTTGTCATCAGTTCCACATTGGTGATATTGTATGGTTCTTGTCATCAGTTCCACATTGGTGATATTGTCTGGTTCTTGTCATCAGTTCCATATTGGTGATATTGTCTGATTCTTGTCATCAGTTCCACATTGGTGATATTGTCTGATTCTTGTCATCAGTTCCACATTGATGATATTGTCTGGTTCTTGTCATCAGTTCCACATTGGTGATATTGTCTGGTTCTTGTCATCAGTTCCACATTGATGATATTGTCTGGTTCTTGTCATCAGTTCCATATTGATGATATTGTCTGGTTCTTGTCATCAGTTCCACATTGATGACATTGTCTGGTTCTTGTCATCAGTTCCACATTGGTGATATTATCTGGTTCTTGTCATCAGTTCCACATTGATGATATTGTCTGGTTCTTGTCATCAGTTCCACATTGGTGATATTGTCTGGTTCTTGTCATCAGTTCCACATTGATGATATTGTCTGGTTCTTGTCATCAGTTCCACATTGATGATATTGTCTGGTTCTTGTCATCAGTTCCACATTGGTGATATTGTCTGGTTCTTGTCATCAGTTCCACATTGATGATATTGTCTGGTTCTTGTCATCAGTTCCATATTGGTGATATTGTCTGGTTCTTGTCATCAGTTCCATATTGGTGATATTGTCTGGTTCTTGTCATCAGTTCCATATTGGTGATATTGTCTGGTTCTTGTCATCAGTTCCATATTGGTGATATTGTCTGATTCTTGTCATCAGTTCCACATTAGTGATATTGTCTGATTCTTGTCATCAGTTCCATATTGGGGAAATTGTCTGGTTCTTGTCATCAGTTCCATGTTGGTGATATTGTCTGGTTCTTGTCATCAGTTTCACATTGGTGATATTGTCTGTTTCTTGTCATCAGTTTCACATTGGTGATATTGTCTGGTTCTTGTCATCAGTTCCACATTGATGATATTGTCTGGTTCTTGTCATCAGTTCCATATTGGTGATATTGTCTGGTTCTTGTCATCAGTTCCACATTGGTGATATTGTCTGGTTCTTGTCATCAGTTCCACATTGGTGATATTGTCTGGTTCTTGTCATCAGTTCCACATTGGTGATATTATCATACCACTTCAATTCTTCTAATCTAAGCAAGCACCCATTTATGAAAGACTGTAAATGCCTAACTATCGTTTTTTTTCTTTATTCTCTGTGTTTTGTAGTCATGCAGTAGCTCTCTCACTTGATATTTGTGGTCAAGGCTTTTTTATCTTTTATTTTCGGCATTAGTCTTAATTTTTCTTAATCTCATATATTTCTTAATGCAATGAAAGCTCGTCTTTCCTGTTGCATTCAGATTATGCTGCTTATTTCTTCAACTTTCTCTAAACTGCTGCCAAGATATGTGTTTGAGTTCACATCTTGTCTCTTTTGGTTCCATACAGAGCATGGAAACACCACAGCAACTGACCCCCTTACAGGAAGCTTGCATCGGTTGGCTCACAGAACATGTCCGAGAACTACTACTGACACCAATTACAATATATTCTTCTGTCAAAGTCTTAGTTTATCTGTCAGTGCTAGTTCATCATAGTTCATCTGTCAGTCTTAGTTCATCTGTCAGTCTTGGTTCATCTGTCAGAGTCACCATGTGAGTGATCAATGTGAATATATATAAATATTGTAACATGGTCACAACATTCAGTCTTGACCTTCTGTGGAAAAAGTGACTGTAACACCGTCTCTTATAACAAAGCAAATATTTACAAGTCAGAACTAGATAATTGTAAAAAGGAATATAATTTACCACACAAGTGGGCTATACAATGGACAAGTGTAGAGTATAAATATATAAGAACATATAAGAAACACACAGCCGTTCATGCAATTGATGATCTGATGCTGAAACAGCTATGTCGCTACGCGTGTCTACCAATAGCATTAATTCGGTACCCATTAACTCCCTGTTGAGCATGGACGTTTAACACGTTCACACCAAGATACTGACAGAAGAATCTGCACATAATCGCAAGCAGCGACTTGCAGATGTGCAGGGGCGTACTTAAATTATTTGGCACCCATTGCGGATAATTCCTTTGGCACTAAATAAAACACACAGACAAATATAAAGTGCTGGCACTGGGTTTTTAAAATACAGTGCTGTCATAATAGTGTCCGATGGCGCCGCCTCCTAGCTGTCACCCGGGGCGAACAGCCTCCTCGCAACCCCATTAATACGCCACTGCAGATGTGGAAAATGCAATAAATCAAGGAATAGCTGAAGAGTCTTCACAAGCTCATGAGTAACTTCTTGCTGCTACCCGCCATCAACGGAAGTGGCAACAGTTTCGGATAGTGAATGTTTTAGTTACGGCAAAACATCAAAGAAGTAGAGGCCAAACAGATTTAGTGACCTTCTTTTATGATCCTTAAAGGTCAAGGTAGTCACAAGATATACTGCCGTAGGGGAGAGACGTCACTATACTAGGTCCAGCATCGAGCGATGCGGTGACCAGATCTCTTCCTTGCTGCCTTTTCTTTCCCAAACTCAAGAGCAAAGTCAGGTACCAATTTACAACTGGGTAGACTGGAGCGTGTCAATACCGAGAATCGAACGCTGTGCCTTTGCCGCGAGATCCCTTAATGATGCACTTTTTACCGAAACTTCGTTGATCTGCTTTTGTTGATTACCAATGTTCTTACATTACATCTCTGCGTGAGATCCGGTATGTTTAACACGTGACTTCTGACACGGCACGACCGGGCGGTTGGGGGGGGGGGGGGGGGGGGAGGGGTGTATGCACAAACGACAACTCTTGAACGACCGACTTCAAAACCCAATCGCATCCATGTCTTTCTGTGCATCACAGAGTCTTCAAATATAGCGACCTATGTGGTGCGCAGAAAGGCTCTTAACAGTTTAATATTATTGGTCATTTGATGCTTTTATTTTGTTTGTGTTTCTGGGAATAAACAATAAAACTTGTTTCATTGTCAAATTATACATATTACACATTGTTTTTACATTTCTTATATATATATATATATATATATATATATATATATATATATATATATATATATATATATATATATATATATATATATATATATATATATATATACACACGCACACAGGGTGATGGAGAAGTCTACGCAGTGGGTTCAGTGCTTTAATATTATGAATATAATATGTTATGATACAGTAAACAGTATTATTTTAATTGACTTTAATTAGATTTACTTTACAGCAAGTCCCTCCGCAGTGCTTGTACGGACGTAGTTCTGCGCATCCGCTCACGCGCATCATAATGCATGCGCAGAATTTCTCACAGTGGAGAACATTAGCACTGTAGTGCCTTGTGTGTCACTGACTGCGGAGGGACTTCTCGATCCCCCAGTGTATATATATATCTCAAGTGGATACACTTGAGGATATGAAAATTTAAAAATAGGAAGTGACGTTTCAATGACCATGTATAAGTGTCAGCTCTACAACTATAGAAGTCAACTATGCAACTATACAAGACAGCTATACAACTGTAGAAGTCAGTTATACAACTATAGAAGTCAGCTATACAACTGAAGAAGTCAGTTATACAACTGTAGATGTCAGCTATACAACTATAGAAGGCAGATATAAAACTATAGAAGGCAGCTATACAACGGTAGAAGTCAACTATACAACAATAGAAGTCAGCTGTACAACTATAGAAGTCAGCTGTGCAACTATAGAAGTCAACTAAACAACTACGGAAGTCAGCTGTACAACTATTGAACTCAGCTAAACAACTAAGAAAGTCAGCTGTTCAACTATAGAAGTCAGCTGTACAACTATAGAAGTCAGCTACACAACTGTAGAAGTCAGCTAAACAACTGTAGATGTCAGCTTTACAATTATAGAAGTAAGCTGTACAACTATAGAATTCAGCTATACAACTATAGAAATCAGCAATACAACTGTAGATGTCAGCTATACAACTACAGATGTCAGCTATACAGCTGTAGAAGTCAGCTAAACAAATACTGAAGCCAGCTATACAACGATTGAAGTCAGCTATACAACAGTAGAAGTCAGCTGTACAACTATAGAAGCCAGCTATACAACTGTAGAAGTCAGCTAAACAACTATTGAAGCCAGCTGTACAACTATAGAAGTTAGTTATACAACTATAGAATGCAGCTATACAACTGTAGAAGTCAGCTGTACATCTATAGAAGTCAGCTATAAAACTATAGAAGGCAGCTATACAACTGTAGAAGTCAGCTAAACAGCTATTGGAGCCAGCTATACAACTATAGAAGTCAGCTACACAACTGTCAAAGTCAGCTATACAACTATAGAAGTCAGCTTTACAACTATAGGAGTCAGATGTTCAACTATAGAAGTCAGCTGTACAACTATAGAAGTCAGCTGTACAGCTATAAAAGTCAGATGTTCAACTATAGAAGTCAGCTAGACAACTATAGATGTACAACTGTAGAAGTCAGCTAAACAACTACTGAAGCCAGCTATACAGCTATAGAAGACAGCTGTACAACAATAGAAGTCAGCTACACAACTATAGAAGTCAGATGAACAACTATAGAAGTCAGGTAAACAACTATTGAACCCAGCTATACAACTATAGAAGACAGCTTAACAACAATATAAGTCACCTATACAACTGTAGAGGTCAGCGATACAACTATAGAAGACAGCTGTACAATTATAGAAGTCAGCTATACAACTATAGAAGTCAGCTATACAACTGAAGAAGTCAGTTATACAACTGTAGATGTCAGCTACACAACTATAGAATTCAGCTATACAACTGTAGAAGTCAGCTATACAACTGTAGAAGTCAGCTATACAACTATAGAAGTCAGCTATACAACTGTAGAAGTGAGCTATACAACTGCAGAATTCTGCTATACAAATGTAGAAGTCAGCTATACATCTATATAAGTCAGCTGTACACTTATAGAAATCAGCTATACTACTGTAGAAAGCTATGCAACTGTAGGCCAGCTATACAACTATAGAAGTCAGCTATACACTGTAGTAGTCAGCTAAAGAACTATAGAAGTCAGCTGTACAACTATAGAAGTCAGCTATACAACTATAGAAGTCAGCTGTGCAACTGTAGAAGTCAGCTATACAACTATAGAAATCAGCTAGAAACTATAGAAGTCAGCTGTACAATATAGAAGTCAGCTATACAAATATAGAAGTCAGCTGTACAACTATAAAAGTCAGATGTACAACCAAAGAAGTCAGCTATGCAACTGTAGAAGTCAGCTAAACAACAACAGAAGTCAGCTATAAAACTATTGACGTCAGCTAAACAACTATAGAAGTCAGCTATACAATTATAGAAGTCAGCTGTACAAATATAGAAGTCAGCTGTACAAATATAGGTCAGCTATACAACTGTAGAAGTCAGCTAAACTATTGAAGCCAGCTATACAACTATTGAAGTCAGCTGTACAACTATTGAAGCCAGCTATACAACTATTGAAGCCAGCTATACAACTATTGAAGTCAGCTGTACAACTATTGAAGCCAGCTATACAACTATTGAAGCCAGCTATACAACTATTGAAGCCAGCTATACAACTATTGAAGTCAGCTGTACAACTGTACATTAATTAGGTTCGCAAAATCATGGTGTAATAGAAATGGTTACAGAAAGTCATCGCTGCAAGAGCGTGTCATTGCTTGGTCTAAACTTCCTACAAGACAACCAGCTGCTGTGATGGTTCATTGTGGAGCCAAAAGCAATATGATGATTTGTAAGTGTATGTAAGTCAATTATACTATAGAAATCAACTATAATACAATAGATGTAAACTATACAACAATAGAAGTCAACTATACAACAATAGAAGTCTACTATACAACCATAGACGTCAACTATACAACAACAAAAGTCAACTATACAACAATAGTAGGAACTATACAACAATAGAAATCAACTATGAAACAACAGAAATTAACTATGCAACCTTAGAAGTCAATCATAAAAACAATAGACGTCAATTATACAACAATAGACGTCAATTTGCAGTGTTGGATCGAGTAATGTAACTTTCGAAGTGAAAACAGCAGTACGACAGGGATGCCCCTTATCAACAACATTATTTTTGACAGTCATAGATTGGGTGATGTGCCAGACAACAGAGGGCAGTCCAAGAGGAATTAGATGGACAACGTTTTCTACACTGGAAGATTTGGAATATGCAGATGACATTGCACTACTCGCGCATTCACATCAACACATTCAAGACAAAACCGATAGACTGAATAAGTATGGCCAGCAGGTTGGCCTGAACATCAATTTGAAGAAGACAGAGGTCATGACACTAAATGTGGGCAATCCTGAGCCAATAACAGTAAGGAACCAGAAGTTAGAACAGACAGATACATTTGCTTACCTAGGAAGCATAGTAACACCTGACGGCGGAACAAGCAAGGACATTAACAACAGAATGAATAAAGCGAGAACAGCCTTTGCTGTTCTCAACAACATTTGGAAGTCTTCCCAGTACAGCACAAACACCAAATTAAGACTGTATGAGAGCTGTGTACTTTCTGTGCTTCTCTATGGTGCGGAATGTTGGAGAGTAACAGAGAAGGAAATGTCGAAACTGTCCTCCTTCCACACAATCTGCCTAAGGAAAATTTTCCGAATCTTTTGGCCAAACACCATCAGCAACCAAGAACTACTTATTCGGAGTAACCAGGAGGACATGCACACCATCATAGCTGGCAGACGCTGGAGTTGGGTTGGCCACGTCCTCAGAAGGGACCCTGATACCATCACAAGAACAGCTATGCTATGGACCCCCGAGGGAAAGCGAAAGAGAGGCCGACCAAAAACAACTTGGCGGAGAACTGTGGAAGCTGAGATGCAAAGAATGAACCACAGTTGGGGCACTGTACGAAGGATGGCTGCCAACCGAGCAAAGTGGAATCAATTTGTTGCTGCCCTACAAGACGCCACCTAGGCGTGATGGCCGCTGACTGCTTTGACGGTTGGTGATTATGGATCAAAGAAGAAGAAGACGTCAATTATACAACAATAGAAGTCAATTATATAACAATAGAACGAACGAACGAACTTTATTTCCAAAGGGTTAAGAACTGGGCACGCAGGCCCGCCTGACATTCTGCCCTACCTCTCTCTCTCATCATGTATACTGTATCCTTTCATCCTCATATTTACTTTAAGCATTATTAAGGCATTTATCATTATAAAAGTAATATAACATCATACTTGTGTAATAGATAGATAGATAGATAGATAGATAGATAGATAGATAGATAGATAGATAGATAGATAGATAGATAGATAGATAGATAGATAGATAGATAGATAGATAGATAGATAGATAGATAGATAGATAGATAGATAGATAGATAGATAGATAGATAGATAGATAGATAGATAGATAGATAGATAGATAGATAGATAGATAGAACGAACGAACGAACTTTATTTTCAAAGGGTTGAGAATTGGGCACGCAGGCCCGTCTGACATTCTGCCCTTCCTTTCTCTCATCTTTTATACTGATTTCATTTATTCTCACATACATTTTACCCATCAATTCAAGGAATTCAACGTTATAAAGGTAAAATAATAGCATACTCACATTAACAGTATCTAATTATAAACATGAAATAAAGTATGTTGAAAAATACAAACTAAGTATCACCATGAAACAAAATATGTTGAAAAACACTATCATCATCATTAAACCTACATTCAATAGATAGATAGATAGATAGATAGATAGATAGATAGATAGATAGATAGATAGATAGATAGATAGATAGATAGATAGATAGATAGATAGATAGATAGATAGATAGATAGATAGATAGATAGATAGATAGATAGATAGATAGATAGATAGATAGATAGATAGATAGATAGATAGATAGATAGATAGATAGATAGATAGATAGATAGATAGATAGATAGATAGATAGATAGATAGATAGATAGATAGATAGATAGATAGATAGATAGATAGATAGATAGATAGATAGATAGATAGATAGATAGATAGAGAACAAACTTTATTTTCAAAGATTTAAGAATTGGGCGCGCAGGCCCGTCTAACATTCTGCCATTCCACTCTCCCTTATCTCGCATACTATACCCTTTCAATCCCACGTGTTACTTTAAGCATTAAATTAAAGGCATAAAACACTATAAAGGATGTATAACAGCATACAATGACATTACCCAATCATAATCAAAATAAAGTATTTGTTTTTTTTTAAACAAACAAGAACATATTGAGAATAAGAAAAAAAACAACAAATGCAACAACAAAAAACAAACAAACAAATAAACAAATCCAAAACATCTATACGGTAAATCAGACAATAATTCGAGTATGATCACATTGGGGTAGTATAGAATCCGAACTCCTGAAATATTTGAACAGTCTGCTATTGAGTGAGTAGGAACTCAGTGTTTTTCTTTGATCTACCTAACTCAAGAGCAGAATCAGATAGATCGAACGTACGAACTTTATCTTCAAATGGTTTAGAATTGGGCACGCAGGCCTGTCTAACATTCTGTCCATCCTTTCTCTCGTCTCCCATACTGAATTCATTTATCCTGCACATGCATTTTCAATATTATTTTTTAAGAAGTCAACTATACAACCTTAGAAGTCAACCATACAAACAATAAAAGTCAACTATACAACAACAGAAGTCAACTATACAAACAACAAAAGTCAACTATTGTATACAACAGTAAACATTAGCAATGCAACTTTGGGAGCCATCTATTTCTTCTCATTTAAATTTCCATAGACAGAACAAGCCAAAGTTCTGTGAAGTCAACATGTCCGAGCAGGCTAAACATCTCTTTTGGCGAGCTATCACAACTCTAGCACCAGCTGCTTGTTCTCTTCACTTCCTTCTATCGGGCATGACGATCTGAGACAGTTCCATATGTCCGAGAAGTGTGGAGCAATCTGTTGCCCTTTCTTTTTTTCTTTTTTTGGCGTCTGCTTACAATCTGTTCCTGTCGTCTGGGACATTTTCTTCTCGCGCAAGAGTGGATGCATATGTTCTCTTGTCCGTCTGTCTTGCTGTCTGTTTGTCTGTCTGTCTGCTTTTTCTTTCTTTCTTTCGTTCTTTCTTTCTTTTTTAATCAGTTTAACTTCTATAGCATGATGACTTTAGTGGCAATAATTAGTGGACTCGTTACCATAGATTCACAAAAGTACGTTTTATTCCCCTTGTATGTCTAGTAATCTTCGCAGCTGTCTGTACAGTACTATTGTATCATTTTCCTGTTTGCCTGCCTCATCATTAGACCCTCCGAGAGTTCAGATGAGACCCCAAGGCCATTTAGCAATGACATTCAATCAGTCAATAACATTTAGCTCCCCAAGGAGCATAGGCATTCAACAAACATGCAAAGTCCTCATGTCACCTGCCATCAGCTCAAGTTATTTCCACGACTTCCTCACCATCATCAGAGGGTTGGAGTGGCTAAGAGGTATGGTGTTCGCCTCTAATTATAAAGGTACCGGGTTCGCTCCCAGTACTGGGAATATAATTTATGGAAATAATTTTTTAATTTTTTTTTATGGTCAGAACCAGTGGTACCTAATGATCTCCCCTGATCTCCCTGATCTCCAAGCTAGGGAGGTCGGATGCCTAGCCTTCTTGGATAAGGGCGAAAATATAGGAGGTCCAGTGTGCAAGCTACGCATTTAAACATTTATCAGCGGTGGGAAATCGTAAAGAGTAGGCCATATGGCCACTGTCCTGGCAAACTTAAAAAATCAGGAAAGCTACCAACCACAACCATTTTTTATAGAATGTGTGATTCCTGTAAACACACACTGGTATCATCGCCGGTGCAAATGAGTTCGTGCACTGTGCTGAGATCCTCCCTGTGTGATCTAAGGGAAGAGATCAAAGCACTGATGGAGTTGTCCATGTGATATGAAGGTGGTCTTTCAAACCCAACCTAACCTCATCATTTTCACTTCTGTCTCCAGTTTTCTTCTCCATGTGTTTGTTGGTCTACCTCTGCCTCTCTTTCCATGAGGATTCCAGAATAAGGACTGCCTTGTAATGCTATCAACAGGTTTTCTCAATGTGTGTTCTATCCATCGCCAGCGTCTTCTTCACATCTTTTGTTCCACTGGCAGTTGTCTGGTTCTTGTCATCAGTTCCGCACTGGTGACCTTGTCATACCATTTCAACCCTTATATTCTATGCAAGCACCCATTTATCAACGTCTGTAGCTGTTTAGTTGTTGTTTTTGTTGTTCTCCATGTTCCAGAGCCATACAATAGGACTGACTGACTTGACATTTGAGTTGTGAGATCCCCTTATTGTTTGGAATAGGGGTAAACATATTGTAATTTAAAGAAAGGCACCAAAAACAACAGGCTGATGTGAGGCCCCCGTGTGATAGTGGCCGAAGAGCCCTGCTGATCCCTTCTCTCGTAACGCCTGCGTATCATCTTGCGGGGCGCTACTGGGTGGCGTAAGCAATCATTATTGTCAATTTCTCTTGTGTATCTGATGTTTCTTATGAGTTCTGTTGGTGGCATCATTAAAAATGTCATGCTGCCAGTTTAATATTCTCTCTCTCTCTCTCTCTCTCTCTCCCTCTCTCGCTCTCTCTCTCTATCTCTCTCTCTCTCTCTATCTATCTATCTATCTCTCTCTCTCTATTTTATCCCAACTAACATAATTACCGATGTATGTTACGTCGGTCGCTCGGTCTCACTCAAAATAGTAACTCGCGCCAGAAAAAAAAAGTGCGCAACTTGGGCGGCGTGTGTGTTATATAAAACAAATACTTCGGTTTTATTTATTAATTTTTTTTATTCTTTCACGAAATTAGTAGCGCTCGACAAAGAAAAAGTGCGTAAAAATGTTTGTGCATGAGCCCTCACCCCGATGTATAAATCATGAAAACTTTAAAGTTTTTGTTAAAACCACTTATTATCAGGGAACACTCTTTGAAAACAATCCACGCACTTTCACACGAAATGTTGTCATCAAAGAACTTTTAAATTGAATCTAAAATAACATAATTCTCGCCGTGTTTACGTTGGTCACAGCTGAGGAATGCAACCGTGTTGAAAAATTGTATTGTTTCCATTATATATACTCTTCCGAAAATAGTTACAATCAACAACGAAAAGCGTTCAAATGACGGTGTTCATGAACAGTTTGATTACACTGTATAATGGAAAGAAACCCAAAACACTCTAAGAATGTACTTCTATCTGCTCATCCGGGAACGGAAACAGCATACTATAATTGAAAACCCGTCACGTTTGACGGGTTATTGCTAGGATATATATATATATAAAACTCTCTGTGTCTGTCTTTCTCTGTTTATTCTTCCTTTCTTCTTTCCAGTTATTATCATATTTTCTAATTTTCATCTTTTCAGAAAACCCTATATATAGTTTCATTTCTTTTTCTTTATCCTGGCAACAATTTCTCTCCAACTCCTGCCTTCCTCAGAATCTCCTCAAAAAAAATTGTGTTTAATCCACCCATCATATTGTGATAAATAAGAAAAAAAAATAAACAACAACAAAAAACTTCCCTCCTTTAATGTTAATCAGAATCGACGTCATTGCATTCCGAGCAAACCCATAGGTGCTCAGTCTCCCTCAGCAAATGTCGAAGGGCATGCTAATTGTTCCGGTTGCGCACTGGTTGTACACACGGCGGATGCGTCCTCTCATACGTCCATCTCTGCTGGTCTTACGTTTGATGCCAAACTCCAGCAATCTTAGCCTTGATGATTTATTGATTGCAGTGTCATTCTCTAATAGACGAACATGAATTGTCCTCAGTATTTCTTCCTTATCCATGGCCAATGCACCTTTTATGGGTGCTCTTGAAGCTAGTCTGTCAGCTCTTTCATTGCCACGTATCCCGGCATGACCAGGACAGAAGATATATATCAGTTCTTGAAGATTCGATGCTTCTATGAAAGTGTTCCATTCATGTCGAAGCCAACCATTTTTGACCTTTCGAAGCATGGATTGTGAGTCTGGTACAGTAACTGCCTTTGTTAATAAAGTCTCAGACTTTAAGGCAGCAGTAACTGCTTCTACCTCAGTTCTCATGCTGGAGGTTGTTATCATGTAAGCCCCGCTATGTTCAGCGACGGTTCTGCCCTTTACTCTAGCAGAGAAGCCCCACACTGTTTTATTACCACAGATTACAGACCTCCGTGCAAGAAGGGTACCCCAGTAAGACGAAGCTCTCATTAGGGGTCCGCGATTATTTTAAGGTTGGGAAACACTCCTTTATTTGATTAGTGTCCCTTTTTATTGTTATGTATTTTGATTAGTTGTCATTTATTTTCTTAACTTTGTCTGTATTGAAGACCTTGTTGGTTTTAACGTACTTTGTTTGTTTGTTTTTGGTGCTTTTTGATCTAAGCATTGCTACTTATTTTGTTCTTATTGTAGACTAAAAGATGAGACAAGGACGTTGGCTTTGGTAGGCCTAATTAATTGTTATACTGCATTCTCGTGACCAATACTTATGTTTTCTTATAACTAAGGCTAAAACCTCAACTGTTAAACTTCCTTACTACTGTCCTTGTTTGTCCGTAGCTTTTGTCTGACTGTTATCCTCTTGAGACCTTTTCCTGAAAGTTCCAGAAATTCTCGAGATAAATTTGTAGCGTCCAAATTACAAATAGTGGCAGACGTACAAGTGCTGCAAAAAAATCTAATAGAGGAAGGGTTCCCAGTCTGTGATACACATAGCCCCATAAGGTACGAGAAGTTTATCAAAGGCGTAACGGGAATATTTGGTTAATAACTACAAGGTATATTACACTTACTGAAATAATCTAAACTTGATAGGGTTAGTCAAGAAAAACAAATGTGGAAAAAAAAACCCATCCAAAACATGAAACAAACTGGAGGCTGAACATGATATATGAGTATGTCTTTCAAAAAATGTACCAGGAATAAAACTGTTGGTTGACAAGAATCACAAACAATCGATCGTCTCACAATTTTGTTGTAATAAATATTTAACAACTTTGGTATCCTAAAAACGTTATTATGTACCGAATACAGTTTTCTTTATGAAAAATTAAATTATTAATTTATTTTCTTATTGCATATGCATAGTACACTTTAGAATTAATTTCCTTTCATATTTAGTAAGGAGTACCGGAAGGTTTACTAAAAGCCAAGAGGGTACGAGGACAGAAAAATCTTGAGAACCCTTGTAAGAGCTTCCGTATTTGATCAGCCAAGAAAGGATAACCCAAATTCTACGGACTAGATGGCCAAGCTTATGAGAGTCCTGGTCTGTTGTGAATAGAGAGAGGGGGTCAATCAATGATAGGCCGGATCCTCCCAGTATTTGAGACATGATTTCATTTCTTGACACCAAATTGGAGTCCAACTCATTCTCTGGTTTTCTCCTGCCGTCTCTTTCTTTATATCCTCCTCGATGTTAGTTATTGCGTTCATGGGTTCTGTGTTTCCCCAACACACTCATCTCTGCTGCTCTCTCCCGCATCTCCATCTCCCCTCCCCCACCCCTCACCCGTCCCCTCGTCTGGTTCACTTTATTCTCTTCGCCCTGTTTTGTCCTCGACAAGTTTGGAAAACGAGCCAGTAAAAGACTTGGCCGGCCATTATGGAGCTAAAACATTGACCCGAGATGGCAAATCGCACTACTGTGGTCTCCTGGCTAGGGCGATGGTTCTCATTCTGTAATAGGCAGTGAACTAGTTTTAGAATAACTAACAACGCTGGCACAGAGAATCGGAGCACTTGTATTTCATTAATGAAGGAGATTAAAATTAGACAGCTTAAATGTTTTGGCCGTGTAAAAGACATAATATCTTACTGAAGACCATTAAAAAAGAAAGAGTTGAAGGCAAACGTGCAAGAAGAGGACGACGCTATAAGTTGGCAGATAACATCAAGAGATGGACAGGAAAGAGTCTATCAGAGTGCACCACCAAGACAAGAGACAGAAGACATTGGAAATCCATTACAGGCGACCTACATTGTGGAGATGGCAGCTGATGATGATGATTTCATTGACACGTTTCAAAAAGTTCTTCATGCGTACAGTTTCAGATCTCTTGAGTTGCTGATACAGTTGTTTGAGAATCTAATAATCTTACTCGCGCGAGACCACGGTAAAGTTTCATTCATTACTTGTCAGTTCCCTGAGGAGCATAGGTCTTTAAAAAACCCTATGCCAAGCCTTCCTGTCCTGTGCCATCCCTGCAAGGCTTTTCCATGTCTATTTATCCCTGTCATGTATGTCTATTTCCCTTCTTGGCCTCCCTCTAATCTTCTTCATCTTAGTCGTTTACTTTTCTACCCTTGGATGTTCTGGAGAAGGCACCATGCTATCCCATCAGCTGTCTTCCTTATGGCCTTGTTCCAAGCTGTTCTTTGGTCTTTCAGAGATTGTCTGATTTGCTTTCGTTGAGTTGTCCATACAGGATGGTGTAGTCGGCCCCATACCCAACCCTCCTTAGCTGCCACCTACGAATTGCGTGGGAAGATACCTTGTTACTGTTCTTTCTGTCCTTTCAGGACCTAGTAACACAAGGGGAAATGTAAAGTTTGCTTTGATCAAAAAATTGCTTAAGTAAGTAATAGCACTTTTTGTCTAATACCTAACCGCATGACCTATTTATTGATATTAATAGTAAATGATATTCATATAGGCAATTTCTTCCTTTTAAATTTAAAATAGTTTTTTTTATTATCGGATGTTATTATGTTGGTAAACGACATTTGGTTTATGAGAACAGTTTCAATATTCACAATCTTTAACTCCGCCGCATGCGCACACCGGTCGCACGGAAAATCCACCACAGGACCTAAATTTCGCCACCAAGATCGCATTTTCACCTTTTATTGCTTATGGTTTCATCTCATTGGATTGACTATTGCTAATGGTTTCATCTCATTGGATTGACTATTGCTAATAGTTTCAGCTAATTGGATTGACTATTGCTAATGGTTTCATCTCATTGGATTGACTATTGCTAATGATTTCATCTCATTGGATTGACAATTGCTAATGGTTTCATTTCATTGGATTGACTATTGCTAATGGTTTCATCTCATTGGATTGACTGTTGCTAATGGTTTCATCTCATTTGATTGACAATTGCTAATGGTTTCATCTCATTGGATTGACAATTGCTAACGGTTTCATCTCATAGGATTGCCTGTTACTTATCATCTAATTGTATTGGCTATTACATTTGGCTTAGTCACGTTGCATTTACTAATATATAGTGTTTCGTTTCGTTGAGTTGTCTGTTGTATATGGTTTTATCTTACTATATTCACTAGGAGCTCTGGCAAAAGAAGAAGTGAAGCTAACATCTTTTAGCATCTGCAGCACATTTAGAAGACTGAAAAGCTCTAATACGTAAATAAAGCGTAATTTGACTGTTGTCCAGGATTGCCTCCCCTGTTTTGCAGTAGTGGTCCAACAGTGGCCAAAACTCAAGAGTATCTAAACTGGATCGTCAAAGGTGTTTACCTTCGCACCAGGTTACTCTTGGCAGAGATGTAGATAGAAGTGTAATGACGCTTCTATCCGAAGGGAGAGATCACAAGATAATTCAGAAGTCAAGAACCATGCAGCATAGGGCTGAGCAATGGTTAACTTATATCTGATCCGTCGCCTTTTGTGAAGAATTAAGCAATGTTTTTTTAGCCCAGCTGAGTTACTTCAGCGAATTTCTTCTTATAATGGTATAGCTCTGTTTAGTGGTAAATATATGTCTTGGTAAATATATACTACTCGTCAAAAGTCAAGGGCCACTTAGAAAAACCTTGGTTGAAACCATAAAACAAATCTGATATAAACGTAATTGGTATCAGTCAAAACGGCATTTATTGAATACCAAATTGACATGTCACGTAAAGAAATGGAAACACACATTCAAACGCAATGAAGCTGTGAAGTGTGTCACCCACCTTTTCAAAAGTCACACAATAGATATTGGACAAATAGACATTTCAAAATCGGGTATGACCCCCGCTTGCAGCAAGGTACTCAAGACAGCGTAGATGCATCGAGTCCACAAGGGTCCGAAGAGTATCCTGAGGAACAGCTTGCCATTCCTGAAGCAGAAATGCAGTCAGCTGTGCAATATCCATTGGCAGGGGGTGATTTGTTGACAATCTTCGACCAAGGACATCCCAGAGGTGCTCAATCGGAGAAAGGTCAGGTGAATGAGCTGGCCACGCCATCCTGATGATTCCATGTTGCTGAATAAACTCATTCACCACACGAGTTCGATGGGGTCAAGCGTTATCATCTTGAAGGATGGCATTACCACCTATGGCCTCCAGAGAAGGCTGAACAATTCGTCTCAAGATTTCGTTCTGGTATCTTGGGCCGGTCAAGTTGCATAGGATGATGTAGAGTGGGGTCCTGCCGTGTCTGTAGAAGCTTCCCCAGACCATGACAGAACCCCTACATTAACGATCCACCTCTCGAATTGTGTCATCAGTAAATCGCTCTCCTGGTCGTCTCCAAACTCGAATCCTGCCATCAATGAATGACACAGTGAAGCGAGATTCATCAGTGAAGAGAACTTGACTCCATTGTTGCCTTGTCCATCAGATGTGCTCGCGACACCAAGCAACACGGGCTCTGCGATGAGCAGGAGTAAGAGGGATCCTGAATGCAGGACGTCGAGCAGCAAGTCCAAATTCATGTAAACGTCTGCGAATGGTGCTTTGACTGACATTAACGTTTACAGTTTGTCTCAGCTGACATCTTAGAGTGGAACAAGTCACTGTTCGATGGCGCAGGGCTGACAACAAGAAGTACCGGTCATCATGTCTATTGGTGCATCTAGAGCGACCTGGCCGGTGGCGATCCTCCACACTTCCTGTGACTTGAAATCTCTCCAAAATTCTTTGGATAGTAGAGTGTGACACTGCAAGCCGTCTAGCAACCTCACGGACAGATAAACCACTTTCAACCCACGCTATAGCCCTCATTCTTTGTAAGATGTCAAGACTTCTTCTCGGTGGCATGGTTTTGCAAGTGATGAAACTACCCTAAGTCTGATGATTGTAAAACAAATTAGGAGTGAACTCTGTTCACGAAAAGTCGCCATTGCACGTGGAATGTCAGTCAGCACGATTGCTTCACCTGTTTGGTTGTAAGGAAGTTTGAAAAAATAGATTAAAAATGTGAATTCATGGTCAGCAAACCAAATTGCACGTGATCACCATGGTTGTCGGTGAGTTGTTTTCATGCTTAACGTGCATAGAGGACTGTCAGATGAAGATATTGCACCCATTTTTACTAAAAACTTCCTTCATTTAATCATTCAATGCGCTTATATAAAAGTGTATTGAAAATAATAGAGTGGCCCTTGACTTTTGACGAGTAGTATATATTCTGGCTCATACGTTTGCTTTCATACACATAAAAAAAAAACTGAAGCGACTATGATTGTTTAGTTTTAAAACAACATGTAACAATTTTAATAATGAATTAGTCTTTAACAGTTAAAATAAATATAAAAAGATTGGTGAAATTTTGCTGTAAATACAAGTTTTCGTCACGGAGACAAAGGTGAGGATTTATCAAAGTCCATTGCTGTCGCCTATTTTACAAGAAAACTTAACTCTAGGTGAGTACTGTCACCGAGGTTTCCGTCATTTCTTTTTGGTGATGAGTGCACTTCTCCACATAACTCGTCCAATGTAAGCGGTCAGTGTTGATGCTCTTCTCTCACACTAGCGGCGTAGTAACGTTAGTACTTCAAACCGTCTGATAGCTTGTAACCACGAACTTTTGGAAAAATAGGAAAACAAATGCCTCTGCTAAGTACATTTGTGGACTGTCAATTAACAGGCGCATTCTCGCTGTACACCCAGCATTTTTAATCTCTCAGAAGAATTAAATTCCCTAGTACAAAGTGTAGCTCAGGGAAGATGATTAAAAGTCACCATATTCTCTGGGTATCAACTGGGAAAATGTGTCTGGACGGCGTGAATAATGAGTTGCCTGAGTTACAATTAACAAAGTGCATATATCTCACAAAATATTATACACTTTAAGCACATGTGATGTAATCATCAGTCATCACTGCTCCATTCGGAGTCCGGGGTCGCCTCTGCTGTCGGTTTTCCGCGCGACTAGCTAGAATAAGTCACCAGCGCTTGCTGTAGTGGGTTACGAATATACTAGTTTCGTCTGTTGAGGTTGCCAGCCATATATATATATATATATATATATATATATATATATATATATATATATATATATATATATATATATATATATATATATATATATATATATATATATATATATATAATCACTTAGCAAGAAAACATGTCAAATTTACATTTGTAAAATAGTTGTTACACTTACTCCAAAGTTTTGGTAATACTTAATCTCCGCACACAGGTTAGAATGGACCCGAGCAATTTGGTCTGGAAATTTTGAATCCCTTTTACGACGGGTAAATCTGCGAAACACTTGGTCTCGGAAAGTATGAATTCCTCTAATGATGGGTGAATCTGCGAAACACTTGGCCTGGGAAAGTTTCTCTTATGACGGGTGATCCAATTCCTTAGGTATCCAGTCCTAATATTTAAAGTCCTGGTCCCTTAAGTTTACAGTCGTTGTATTTATAAATGCGGGTTTACTTGTTAGTTTCAAAATACTTTGATCTGTCACTATAATATAGGAATACTGCGTCCGATCCTTTCTCTGGCTTCTCGGAGTCGCTATTAACCATGCAAAGCAGTCTCTCTGTGTGTTCTGTGTTTCTGATTTCACTACATTAAATGTGCAGTTCTCAATTCACATCACAGTTAGTGCTTCCGTCGGATGTTCCAATAGAATCCATATATATTCCGACTCTCACTTCAATCCAATCGTAAGCTCTTTTCGCACTATGTGGGTTAGGGTGTTTAATTCATAATCTCCCCCGCGAGTTTAAAATATTAAATTTAATATTCCCACGCGTGACCTCTTTCAGCGATGCCATAGTATTTCCGGTGACATCTATCTGCCTCTTCACAATCTTATGACCATGTTTTCCTGGCGTAATGTCTTCCGCCAAGGTTTACTCGCCAGACAGATTATCTTTAATAATCACCAGGGATGGTCCAGCAAAGACGATAAACGCATCTTCCACCTGTGTAATCTGCCAGACAAACAGACACGGTCGTCGGCAGCCCCAGACAAACAATCTGGTTCTTTTCAGCGATCGGGCGCTTTACCGTCTTGTGTAAACACCGTCATCAGCTTTTCACCTGGGGTCAAATGTTGGACCGACACGTTTCAAAAGGTGGTCAGACTGAGAGAATAGATAAGCGTATGACCGGTATAATTACCTGGTATTACCGCATTTACCTTGCGGAATGTAAACAATTCTGCGTGTAAAGCAGATACGCCCGTAGGGTAGTAGAGTGTTAGAGACTTCACTCTACAAGATCCAGCATAGAGCAAAATAATGAATGAAAAAGCATGATTTATGCCCAACAAAAGCGATTGGTGAGAAAAATGAAGGAAAAGAAATGATACTGCCGCAGGGCTGAAGATGTGAGAAATAACTCAAAAGAGCACGTTCAGACGTTCTGTGACAACTTTAATCACACAATTTTTTGTAAATGTACGGTTACATTAAAAATTGTGTGCCTTGATAGCCTGTGTCCTGAATATATACTTTAAGATTGTCTTATTATCTTCGTCGCGTGAGCGCTACATAAAGTTGTCCATGAGCAAAGACTGCTTATGGTAGGTGTACACCTAAATAATCAAGTGATTGTGGCTGTGCTTTGTTGATTGTCATGACAAAAACTAAAATCACTGGAAACTGATGAGGTCTCAAGATGACAGGAAAGTTTGTATCGCTTGCTCTAAATTTATGTATGGAATTAAAACTTGCCCACCTTTTTACTGCCTGTGATGGGTTTTTTTTGGTGTTTTTTTTTTTGCGGGTGGGGGGGGGGGGGGGGGGGGGGGGGGGGGGGGGGGGGGGCGGCGGGGGGGGGGGGGGGGGGGAGGGGGGGTGGCGGGGGGCGGGCGTGCCGGTGGCGGGTCAAAGTTTATTCCTCTGTCTTTAGTTTAACAGAATGTTAAATTTTTAAAACATTTTAGTTACTGGGTGGCTTTTTCATGTAGAAACTAAGTTAATAAACTTCGTCATTTCTTGGCGGGTTACTTGCGAAAAGATTTGTGAAATCCTAATAAAATAGATTATTGGATACTATTAGGGGTGATTCGGATGGGTGTTCACGATAGTTTTCACTCAAAGCACAGTGCAGCGTTTCCGTTTTTACTCGAAAAGCTGCTGAGATTGTTTCAGGCGTACGTTACCAGAACAATCTTTATTGCTACGATTGCAGAAATGCTATTGGCAAAGTGATTAAAGCGCTTGCTTCTCGCGGCAAAGTTACATGGTACAGGGGTCGAAACCTTGCAATGTTACGCTCCACCTCGTAAGGATAGACCTGGTATATTGAACTCTCTAACAATTCACTTCCTTAGGGCAGCATCTGCTATGGTATAACCCTTTTTAATCTTTGTTCACTACTGCATAAGGTTTCATCTCACTTGACGGAGTACTGCATAAGGTTTCATCTCACTTGACGGAATACTGCCTAAGGTTTTATCTCACTTGACAGAATACAGCATAAGGTTTCATCTCACTTGACGGAATACTGCAGAAGGTTTCATCTCACTTGATGGAATATTGCATACGGTTTCATCTCACTTGACTGAGTACTGCATAAAGTGTCATCTCACTTGATGGAAAATTGCATAAGGTTTTATCTCGCTTGACGGAATTTTGCATAAGGTTTCATCTCATTGGACTGACTATTCCATTTTTTTTATTTCACTGGAAACAGAAGGTCGAGAAAATGGTGCAAGAAGATGGCTGTAATTGTGCTCTTGTTTTGTTAATTAATTTTAAAAAATTAACTGTTCTGAAATTCTAATTTTCCATTATCAGACGCACCTTCGGTATGCTCTTATGGTGAGGTCATTGCTTTGGCTCTCGTAAATTTAGTGATAGTGAAGAGCCTTTGAATGGAGATGGTAGAATTAGATCCCTTAATACCAACTGACACCCGTGTGTTGCCGGGGCCCGAAAGGGGAGCAAAGAATAGTAACACTGCACCCTACCACGCATGTCGTAAAAAGCGACTAAGGAGGGTTTGGGCATGGGGCTGTTTACCCCATCCCGTAAAAACTTCGCACAGTGGGCTGATCACCTGCTTGCCAACCAATCTGATTACGGAAACAGCGATAGATTGTTTGGTCTGTTTTTGTTCCACAAAGACGCCACTAGGCGTGGTGGAAACAGCGATAGATTGATCAATTTGTTGTTGCCCTAAGACGCCACTAGGCGTACTGGCCACATACTGCTTTGCCGGTTGGTGGCTAAGGATGGAAGAAGAAGAAGAATGCCAACTGAAGAAGAAGAGAGTTCCTTGACCTAGTAAACTCATTATATAAACAAATTACTTCAGAAACCACCACTACACTGAAATGATTAAAAATGTAAGTACTATTATTTCTGTATTACTAGTGACATGATAGCCTCCCTGGGCCCCACTACAACTCTATACCTCTTGGTTTGGTATACATTTAAACATTTCTTTTACATTTGGGGGCCCCGTAGACGGGTGGACCCCGCTCAGAAACAATACCACTGACAGTATTTCCAAAGTAATATTTAATTTTGTACACACCTAACGGTTGCCTACGCTATGTTTTTGTGGGACTATGCACATTGCTTGTACATCTGAATAGGATGAACTCATTATGAACAGAGGCGCTTTCGATTTTGTCAATGTCGTCATTTGCTCTCATATACCCACATCTATGTCTGTCATTTGGCGGTAAGTCTCAGGCTTTACTCATCGTCTTATAGTTTTCCCCACAGCGGGGTTGGTGAAGGCCATCCTATCGTGAAGCCGACAGTCTTGGAGGACGTGTTCCACTGTTTACTTGCTTTCCAACAAGGATAAACGCCCGTCTGTCCGACTTTTAATACGTTCAACATATAGTCTTTGACTCTGCACTGGTCTCTTCTCAATCTGAAAATGTTTACTCTTCTTCGCAAGGAGTATTATAGTATGCTTCTCTTGTATCTGGCTCTTATATCTTAGTCAGATGTTGCAGGTTTGCACTGCTGCCCTACGTTGGCAATCACAAAACACTATAGAAGGTAGAAGTCAAAGAAAACCTAGAGGTGAGCGGAGGGAACTCCGAAGCAGAGTCTTACTGACAGTTTTGAAGACAGTTATGGGCAGTTTTGAAGACACATATGGGCAGGTGTGAAGACACTAATGGGCAGTGCCGAAAATTGGTATAAGTAATTCTGAAGAAACTTCCCAGTACAGTCCAAAACACTAAATTAAAAATGTACGAGAGTTGCATACTTTCTGTACTTCTGTACGGTACAGAATGCTGGAAACTAACAGAAAAGAAAATCTCCAGATGGTCCTCTTTTCACACTACCTGCCTAAGAACAATTCTTTGACTGTTCTGTCCAAGTATCATCATCAACGAAGAACTTCTAACTCGGTGCCATCAAGAAGATATACGGGTAGACGACGGAGTTGGATTGGCCACATCCTCAGAAAAGACTGTGATATCAACACCAGAACTGCTATGTTATGGACCCCAGAATAAAGGTGAAGGAGAAACCGGCCAAAAGCACATTGGTGGAGAACTGTGAAAGCAGAGATGCAAAGAATGAATCAAAGTTGCAGCAGCACACGAAAGATGGCTGCCCACTGAGCAATGTCTTCTTCTTCTTTGATCCATAACCGCCAACCGTCAAAGCAGTCAGCGGCCATCACGCCTGGTGGCATCTTGTAGGGCAGCAACAAATTGATTCCACTTTGCTCGGTCGGCGGCCATCCTTCGTACAGTGCCCCAACTGTGGTTCATTCTCTGCATCTCAGCTTCCACAGTTCTCCGCCAAGTTGTTTTTGGTCGGCCTCTCTTTCGCTTTCCCTCGGGGGTCCATAGCACAGCTGTTCCTGCGATGGTATCAGGGTCCCCTCTGAGGACATGGCCAACCCAACCCCAGCGTCTGCCAGCTATGATGGTGTGCATGTCCTCCTGGTTACTCCGAATAAGTAGTTCTTGGTTGCTGATGGTGTTTGGCCAAAAGATTCGGAGAATTTTCCTTAGGCAGATTGTGTGGAAGGAGGACAGTTTCGACATTTCCTTCTCTGTTACTCTCCAACATTCCGCACCATAGAGAAGCACAGAAAGCACGCAGCTCTCATACAGTCTTAATTTGGTGTTTGTGCTGTACTGGGAAGACTTCCAAATGTTGTTGAGAATAGCAAAGGCTGTTCTCGCTTTATTCATTCTGTTGTTAATGTCCTTGCTTGTTCCGCCGTCAGGTGTTACTATGCTTCCTAGGTAAGTAAATGTGTCTGTCTGTTCTAACTTCTGGTTCCTTACTGTTATTGGCTCAGGATTGCCCACATTTAGTGTCATGACCTCTGTCTTCTTCAGATTGATGTTCAGGCCAACCTGCTGGCCATACTTATTCAGTCTATCAGTTTTGTCTTGAATGTGTTGGTGTGAGTGCGCGAGCAGTGCAATGTCATCTGCATATTCCAAATCTTCCAGTGTAGAAAACGTGGTCCATCTAATTCCTCTTGGACATGCCTCTGTTTGTCTGGGCGCATCACCCAATCTAGAGACTGTCAAAAATAAATGTTGTTGAGAAGGGGGCATCCCTGTCGTACTCCGCTGTTTTTTTGTTTCTTCGACTTTTCGAAAGTTTACAGTTACTTACTCCGTATCCAACACTGCACGTAAAGTTAGAATAGCCGAGCTTCTGGTCTAATAGGACAACAATGGCCCCGCCAGTCGCGGTCAACAGTGTGGACAATTTCCAACCTCCCGTGCTCAGAACTCTCAAAAACCCATCCACTGCTAATCCCATATACAGCATTTGACGCCATCGAAAGCCAAAATCAACGCGTACCCCATGTCCATGGCAAACAACAGTTCACCAACAGGACAGCTGTCTCTGCCATTCTGAGCATGCATACTACTCAATTCATGTTTCCTGAGGGCAAATATCATGACACAGGTCACATAAACTTAACATCTTTTCTGAAGCCGGCTTGTTCTTGGTCCCCCCGTCAGTTTAATGGTCAACCTGCTTTTGAAATTCTCTGGATGATAGATATTCGCTTCCTAGTATTTTGAGTGCTGGGAACTGAGAGGAAGTGTTGACCAACGCTGGGCTGGCTGATCAAGCCGTGGGCCGTTGAGCCAGTCACCTTCGAAAGTCCCCTAAAACAACAGCAAATGGATTGATTCATATGCCGTTTGCCCTAAAGCCGATAGGCGTGATCCCAATAGGCGTGAAAATGTGTCGCCTCCTCCCCCCACCTATCTGCTGTTTGGCCCCTATTCACTAGACCCCCACACATCGACCCTATGTTTGTTGTAGTGGGTGGCCACCTGCTTCCAGACGGTCAGGTCGGACTGTTCATAGTGCCGGAAGTATCCATTTGCACGAGTCAAAAGTCCCGGAGATATGCACTGTTCCTTCCTCCTCCAGTCTGCTGCATCCTCTCTACTTTTACCGAATGTTACCACTAAGACCCCGGGCCTAATAAATGCCTCTACCATCCATGTGGGTGCCAACGATTTGGCTTACCAATTGTAATCACAACCTTTTATAAGCACCCACGGTCAGTTATGTTGGTGTTGTCCGGACAGTTTCCCCAGACTTGTGCAAGCATAGTGGTTTTCATAATAGTCGTGACACTCGTATGTCTGACTAGTTCAGTGTCTGGAAACTTGAATAGCTCTACAATTTCAAGATTGTACCGTGACCAGGCCTTGCTTGATCCCATTTTTTTAGCCCTTAGATAAGCTGTGATAATTGTCTTCCTCTTTTCCGTGTGGAACTGTCTGTATTTACGTCTAAGTCACGTACATCAGCGTCAGGAACAATTATCAATGCAGTCTCCTGTGACCTCTGTAAAACCTTTCCCTTATTCAGTGTTTTTTCTCTGAAGTGCTTATGCCCACCACTTGTTGTCCCTGCCCCCCCACATGTGCTGTGGATGATGAGTATATCCTATAAACACTTGTATCTCAGATACTAAGTTATATCAGCAGAGTTTGCACCTTCGTTTAAAATCCCGAGCCCACTGATAGCTATTGGAGTTATTTGGATAAACTGAACCTATGTTTCATTTCTCACTAGTGCTGCACAACTGCCTGTCTAACATAATACAATTGTGTTGATCTCCCACTAGAGAATTGCAGGACCGGCATCAGCAAATCTAATGGGTGTGGATATACGACTCCCATAGTTTTGTATAACCTAGTTTAGATACGACGGAAGATCAGGCCGAACCACCACTGCACATTCTTGCATATGACAAGCCGAACCACCCCCCATGACCATAGGCCAATAACGTTCATCCTTGATTATATACCAGTCCTAAAAACCGACAACTCACCCAATGCCAAATACCCCATGCCCCATACGCCATTAAACGGCAACATACTAAGTCCATAACCTTCTCCCATTTTCTTCAGCAACTTCTAGTACAACCCCCAAACACACTTAAGGCTTCAATACGAACCAACACCAAGTGACAACTCTAAACGGGATGTTAAAATCTATAACTACTTTCTGGTTGTTAGATCCTCATCCCTGATGTGCTTATCTGATATCTATTTCCTAATGTCTAACATCTTGTCCCCTGTGACTTGTGCTGGGCCATTTTCATTGACAGATTTCATTGTAGTTGTACACAGTCTCATTTTAATTCTGTCATTTTTATGAGAATCCATAAACATACCCCTCTTTCTGGCTTCGACCACGGTGAACACGGGATGTTCCAGATGGGTCATGTGGGTGTTATCACCTTTGGTCCTATCCCTTGCTCCAAAACCTAAACGACGTCTCTTTAAAGTACTTTGACGAACCACGCAAAACGATAAACATGTTTTATGAGGGTGGGTACCTTGAATGTTAATCGAATGACCATTTACACTTTATCTGAGAGATCTAGTTTTGTGAACGGGTATGCAAACTTTCTGTTCGCCAGCTAGCAATGAGTTATCCAGAACACCATATCAAGGTCTTGCTACTATTCTAGGAGTTCAACTTAGCTACTACTAGTTAAATGTTGCACACTTTCCCCCACATCTTCTTGAGCCTCTTCTTACTTTCCCACGTCTTGTAGAGCATTGATCTCCATTCTGCCATTGATCAGATATGTGACGTCAGCCGTGGGATCTGTGTTATATAATGTCTCGTCACGTCGTGCATATGAAATTGGTTGAATTCCCCCATGTTAACACGGGTTGTAATGATCACTAACCATTCTAGAATCGGCCTCTTATAATCCGATCCTATCCAACCTGACCACAGGAGTCCTGTCCTTTAAGTATCCACAACCTCGCTCCTTAAGACCGGGAGGTTGTTATAAAACAGCATAAGCTTATTAATTTGGTCCCCAATCTCATTTAC
Source organism: Oreohelix idahoensis (assembly GCA_024509875.1). Classification (NCBI taxonomy): domain Eukaryota; kingdom Metazoa; phylum Mollusca; class Gastropoda; order Stylommatophora; family Oreohelicidae; genus Oreohelix; species Oreohelix idahoensis. Next base: position 443,561 of record JAMPIV010006206.1, on the reverse strand, counting down.
TGTTCCACCCCGTGCCGCAATTTCCCCAATACTCTTTCGTTATATAATTATTGTGTGTTCCAACTTTCGCATTTAGGTCTCCCATTACTATAATAAGATCGTACCTGGGTACAGTTTCCATTTCCTTTTGTACCTGTTGATAGAACTCGTCCTTAATCTCTTCGTCGCTGTCATTGGTTGGTGCATAACATTCTATAATTGTGGTGTTGGTGAATCTCCATTCCAAAAACCAATTCTGGTTTCGAGTTTTGCGGTCTGGGCATCCGTTTTCATGCCAGTGGCTTCCTTTCGGCTTTCACCACTGTCAGTCATACGAGCCTGAGACTCCGGATGTCCGTCCCGCATCAAAGTATTTCCATTTATTGCTGTTTCCGTAACGTGTGTGATTTTTTACACAGACAGGGGTGTCGGCCCTGTGCTAAAACCCCCAACCTGGAGGACCAGGGTACCAGCTTTTGTCTGACCCCTACCCACGCAGACCAGTCCAGCATGGTTGAACCTACCAGGAGTAAAACTCCCACTGGCATAGCTCTGGGGATTGTCAGGGTACACAAGCTGCCATACCGCTACAAGGTATAGGTACCATTGATGGCAGACTGAGCAATGTGGAGACCGTTTATTGCTTCCCTACAAGACGTCAGCAGGCGTGATGGTCACTGATTGCTACTCAGTCAGTGGCTAAGGACCAAAGAAGAAGTTGTGAAGACGATACCCAAAATTAGAAATAGGTAGAAAGCAACTAATAAAGTCATATACTTCACAAAGAACAAAAATGAATATTGAAGATGAATGAACTGCAGTTGTGTATCTTGAATTATGACCTGCACTTAATGTCTGTTAGATTGTGACAAATCTGGACGGCAATAATGACGGAGATAGACGGCCAAACGACATACATTTTAAGACAGACGATGGCCGGAATTTCGCCATTTTTATGATTAGCGAAGAGTGGCTGACCCTCAACAGCCTTCCCTCTCTCTGTGCGCGGTTTAAGTGAATCGGCGAGACGCAGACTAAATGTGAGGGGAAAACCTGAGAATTAAGACGCGAAAAGATTGAAAGAACTGGCTAGGAAGAAGGGAATCAAACGATTCTGAAGCTTCAATGAGAATGTGATTGGACTCACCCAAGGATTATTATTTATCTTTCGCTCTATTCATACTTTCATCCACGCGTTTTCAGATGTGAGTTCCAGAATTGTTTTTGTGTCACTAACGTGACAGGTAAGTAGGCTTCTTCAGTACTTAATCAGATGTGACGATTAGTGACTGATTTATATGTTGCTGTCACGTGTATTCATTACTGTGAAGACCACCTCCGTGAGTATCGATTTTCCTGTTTTTACTTGGCTGTACCTTGGGCGTCTTAATGTGTTTTATTTATTTTTAATATATGACCTATAAGAAAGTGGAGAATTTCCAACTGTAAAAGCTTATGGCTAATTTATTCTTCTTCGTCGTTCATCTTCAAATAATCTCTTCTGTCTCTGATAAAATTGGCAGTCCCTCTCAGGCTTCTGTCGTCACCATATAGTTTCTCCCTGAACTGGGTTGGAGAAGGCCAAAAGTAAGCGAAACTCGTGAACATTCAACGGTTATTTTCTCACTTTATCGAAAGTTTGTTAGTTAAATAAAGAAATACCAGGCATGCTGTGTCATTTCGTCTGTTATATGTGTGAATCTTTGGTCTATCTAAGTCATACTTCGCGGAATAGTGCATATGATCTTTCCACTAGTGCATATGATCTTTCCAAAAGTGTATATTATCTTTCCATTTAATGCTTAATTTTTTTTATTTTGTATGAATAATTGACCAGGTAAAAAGTGGCCTAGATAAAGCTGCCACGATACAGGATCATTAATAATAATAGTTGAGGGGCACCGATTATCGGGTTGCGGTGGGCCCTGGTTTTCTGCGGTGTCGGAGGAGATGAAGAGAGAAGAGAACCCCTGCTCCCTCTGAAATGCCTTATAGGAGGCAATTAATGTAAAGCTACGAGTATGTGTGGAACTGGCAATCTCATCAAACCAAACACAATGATACAAACATCACCACTGCAAGAATACATAAAGTGTTTTAGTGCCGGTTTCCCACAAAGAGACCAAATCTAGTGGTAGCTGTTGTGACTATGACAGAGATATAGAGTGCCTGTAAGTAAAACTTTACTTTTTAACATGTTTGATCTGTCCATGAAATACTTCACAGTGTAATGGTATGATCTTTCACATTATAGCCTTAAAATACTTCACAGTGTAATGGTATGATCTTTCACATTATAGCCTTCAAATACTTCATGTGTAATGATATGATCTTTCACAGTATGGCCTTAAAATACTTCACTATGTAATGGTATGATCTTTCACATTATAGCCTTAAAATACTTCATGTGTAATGGTATGATCTTTCACAGTATGGCCTTAAAATACTTCACTGTGTAATGAGTTTGATCTATCACAGTTTATAAGGTGTTTGGATTTGTCCAGGAAATACTTCACTTTGAAATGAGTGTGATCTTTCAAAGTTGTACTTTATAATGCATGTCCATGGAATACTTTATTTTGTGATAAGTTTGATCTACTGCAGTAATAATTTATGCTTTATTTAGTATGTCCACGAATTAACTTCACTTTGTACTGAGTTTTATCTGTTGCAGTATTAATGTATAGTGAGTGTCGTCTCTCCATGAAATTTTTCACTTTGTAGTGAATGTGGTCTTTCCATGTTATATATCAGTTCTTTGTAAGTTTGACATGGCCATGCAAGATTTCACTTTATAATTTATAAAGAGTGAATCTGGAAATATTAACTTCACTTTATGTTGAGATTCTCTATACTTTACTTGTTGTTGGTGTTGATTAACTAGGGCTACTGAGCTCGTAGCTCTTTAGCAGTCAATGCCAAGCCGAAGAACCTGCATGTGTTCTGTAGCTGTTGAGTGGTGCTGTATAGAGTGTTTGTGATTGTTGGGGAGCCCGGCAATAGCTGTCGTCTCTCTGTGGAGAGTCCTGGGCAAGTGAGCAGCACATGCTGAACTATCTCATATGGATGGGTACAGTTGCGGCAATTAGGCTCATGTGTGGGGTTTGATTTGTTTAAGTGCTTGTTGAGTCTGGTGTGTTCTGTTCTTAGTTGGAAGATTGTGCTCTGCTCCTTACGTCGTAAGTTATTAATGTTGTCATTTTTGTTGGGATGGGCCATTTCTTTATACACGGCACGTCCAGGAGACCCTTTTGCTCATCGGTTCAGCCATTCCTCTTTGAAGTTGTTTTGGAGTATTCGTTTAGCTGTCTGCATGTTTGCTGGAGTGTTTGTTTGAACCATGCTTGCTCCTAGTTTTGCTAGTCTGTCTGCTTTATCGTTGCCTGGTATGTCTGTGTGCCCTGGTATCCACTGGAGAGTGACTCTGGTGTCGTATTTTGTTAGCAGACTGTCAATTGTTTCGGCCAGCTGTATTATTTCTTTATTTTCAGTTTGGAGGTATTCTTCTAAAGCCTTAAGTGCTGATTTTGAATCAGTGAAGATTATGATATCTGATAGCATATAGATTTCTTGTTTGAATTGGCTGTCTATTGCTGTGAGTGTGGTGATTATTGCTGTAACCTCTGCTTGGTAGTTGGTACAGAATTCTCCACACGGTTCGTATATTTCTAGTGTGCTGCCATTTGGGTATTTTACATACGCTCCAAGTCCAGCATTTATGGTGGCCTTGAATGCTGGTTGTTTCTTGTATAAACTTCACTGTCTTTTGTAGTTCATACAGAGGTCCGTATAGTTTTGCTTCCAGTGTTGTTTCTCTGGGCCAGTGGGTTTGCCTCAATATATCATATTCGGGGCAATCTTGAAGTACGTGCTCCGCAGTCTGGGGTGCCTGTCCACACGTACACATGGCTGAATTGCCAATCTTGAATTTTGTATACATGTGGCTGCGGAGGCGGTTGTATCCTGATCTGAGGCGCAGAATGACTATTTGTTCTGATCTGTTCATAACTTGGTAGTCATCCTGCGTTGGTGTTGGTGGCTTTCTGATAGATTTGATCATCTTTTTCTTCTGATGGTACGTAACTGGTACATCCGGTTGTTCGTCTGCAGCACCTTCTTTAGCCAGTCCGTCTGCTCTCTCGTTTCCTGGTATTCCACAATGAGACGGTATCCACTGCATGGCGACCCTGCGCTGGTTGCACAGTTCAGAAAGTAGGGCTTGTATGCCTGGCAATTTTCTGGACTGGAGTGCTTGGAGTGCTGATCTTGCATCTGTCAGGAATACTACAGGCTGTGGACCGAGATTGGTGTTCAGTAGTTTCTCAGTTGCCACCTTGATTGCCTGAACTTCTGCATCATAGTTGTTACAGAATTTCCCGCTTCCAGTTTTCAACCAGTTGTTTGTTTGGGTGGTCTTTACTCTTTCTTCTATAGCGCTCTGTGGCTTCCAGAACAGCACGTTTATGTCGTAGGTCCATAGGTTCTGTATTTGGATCAATTTCACAGGCAGCTGTTGGTGTGGTTCTCATTCCTCCGCATATGAACCTTAGAGCTTGGTTTTGGACTTTGTCCAACTCTGCTTGTGTGGTTTTGCTCATTGTCGACTGCAGCAATATGTTGTTATCCATGACTGATAGGACATATCCCAGGTACAGCTGTCTGAGGTTTCCTTTGTCTGCTCCCCAGCTGGTGCTTGCAAGATGTTTAACTAGGTTCAATCGACTACTGGCCTTATCTGTCATTTTCTGTGTGAAGGTGTTGAGGAGTAGCTGTCTGTCAAGCTCTACTCCTAAGTAAGCTGGATTTTCTTCTCTGGACAGTAGTTTTATAGCTGGAATAGTTTAGCTAGAAATTATTATTTATTCTGCTAGCCTATGTAACACAGTAAATCCTAGAGAAATATAAATGACGGACCTATCTAGTAAATCACTCTGCACAAAAATCTTAGAGAAATATAATATGGACTTAACTATTAATCACTCAAACTACTAGAAATATATATAACCTCCACACAAAACTTTTAAGACTATCTCCAACGAAAAAACTAAGAAACTTCACTAATACAAGTGATCTAGAAATCGAAGCTAGATGTCTTTAAAATCTGAGGAGTACTGAATAATGGATTTTAAATGCTCGAGAATATATATTAAATCTCCAGAAAATCGCTCGTACTTGCTAGATATGACACCTTAACTCAGATCTCGGGCTTTTCCTCGTTCGATCTGTGGAAATTTTCACGCTTTTGCCGCTTGCAGACTCTGCAATCGAGCGAAGCCAGTCCTTTGATCTGGCGATTCTCACCGTGTTTAATTACCTATCAAACGAACAAATTCAGGGGAAGGTAATAGAAATGGTCTCCCCTTGGTTCCAAATTATCTGCTCCTTTTACTCAAATTATTTCCCCTGATCACTGCCTAACAAAAAATACGTTACAACTATCATTAGCTTATCTACCCTTGAGCCAAAATTTACGACTCTGTGAAATAGTCGCCCCTTTCCTACGCGTTCCGTCTCACTCTGTTTGATCTTATTACGACGATTTTCAATCGCTGGCGTTTAATTACAGGTAACCGGCTCAACGTTAGCTAAATAGGTCTGTTTGTAAACATTCCTAAGGAAATAGAGAACAGAAAATAAAATAGGCGTGCTAAATTAGAAAAAGAGACAGACCTCTGAGTGTAGGAGGGTTTTATGTTAACAAACGTGCGTAGGTGAACAAGAAAAATGAAGATAATGAAATAGATATATGAAAGCTATTATCATAATATGTCACATATACTTTACTTCATTTTATAACAGCCGATCAAAATTATGCTTCACATATGTTATACATAACTTTATGGCAGCCATTCTATGTAATACTTCACTTTACAATAGCCCTTCTACGTTATTCTTCACATTATACAGCCGCTCTGTATTATACTTCACTGTATAACAGCCGTTCTATATTATACATCATTTTATAGCAGCCAGAGTGTCCCATTGACAGAGTGATTAGAGCGCTGGAATCTCGCGTCAAAGGTGCTGGGTTCGAATCACAGTGCCGTCACCCTCCAGCCTATCCAGCTGTGAATGGGTACCTGCTCTTTGAGTTAGGGTAGGAAAAGCCAGCCAGAAAGGGAACTGGTCACCCCACCTCTCGATGCTGGACCTAGTATGATGAAGTCTCTAACAACTCACTCCACTACGGCAGTATATGCTATGGGATACCATTGCCTTTATAGCTGCCATACCGTATTTAAAACCGTTGCTACTTTATTAAAGAAAGACATGTCAGCAAGATATATTTATGAGCGTGTTGGTTGAGCGTGTATGAGTGAATACGGTGTTTGTGCGTTTGTATGTGTCTAAGTAAGCTGGCGTGTTTGAGTGTGTGTGTGTGTGTAGGCGTGTGTTAGTGCATTTGCATATGTTAATGAGATAATCTAACGAGGCCACCTCTTGATTCTTACTCTTTCAAGTACATTATTTTTTATTTTTTTTTGGGGTCTTGCCCTTTTCTTGCCGCGACATGTTCTTCATTCCTCCTTATACCCACATGTCTTCGAAGAGCGTGTTCACTGTTCACATTTCTGCACCATACAGTAATGAACTTATTTATTTAACATTTGATAACTCTCATTTTCAATTGATTTCCTATTTAATTGTGTCCCTTTTCGTTCCGTATGGAGCAGGCGGACACCACCGCAGCTGGTCTCCTTATAGAAATAGTGTGCCAAAACATCCACATGCTCTTGCAGTAATGGATTATGTAGCTATTGATTTGACATGATCAGGTTTCCAGCCTGTAAGACATGACTGATTTATTGAGCCCCCAGCCGAAGGTAATTCAGTATAGTAATAATTGTAGTATTTAGCAGGAAAGTTAGCACACCCAAAACCGAGTAAATCAGGTAGCAGCGTACCATCTCTCCTTGACTGTGCAAATGACTGGGAGATGGCGGTAGACCTATCTGGACTAGGGGCATATCCAGAGAGTATCAGGAAATCTTGAAGACGGCCGGATATAGTGCTGCATTCTTCATCATCGCACCAGTTTATATTGATTGAACTGACCGTGCCATTTGAATACAGATTGGAAGAGCAGCATTTGTTCAAGGCGACCAAGTATAGTGATCTGGTCGCGGATCTGAAACACGATGGGTTCACTGCAAGGGTCATGGCTGTTGAGTTGGGTGCAAGAGGGCTCGTGGCTGCATCAGTGTATGATTTATTGAAACTGTTGGGGCTGAGGGGACAATCGAGAACGAGGGCACTGAAGAGGCTTAGTGAAACTGCGGAAAAGGCATCATGCTGGCTGTGGAACAACCGCAATGGGCTATGGAACTCGGGACAGTAAACTCTATCCCCACCTGCTTTACAGGAAACATCCGGAAAGTGGAAGTTTTTCTAAGTCCGCAATACATTTTTCGGTAAGGGATGGTGGCTTACAGGCAACACGCGGCGTATATTATAATATGAGGTGCTGGGCGCAAGTAGATTTCAGTTGCTAGCGTGCAGTAGCTTCAAGCCTCGTTGGCTTTGCGCAGGGGGGTCAGTGTATGTCCCTAGTCGTGGTGTGCTGTGGTACAATAATTTGTTTTCAACATAAGGGTTACTTTCACAATTGCCTCCGGTGGCAGAATTGTGGATTTTAAAGCTGCAACCAAGGTGGAGTGGGATCATTTTCTACATAAGACGTCAGGAGGCGGAGACACTTGGGAGTCATGACCCAGGTGGGCCCGCCCCCCTTAGAGTGTAAAGGAGTATTTTCATCATGTGACGTATTCTTTCCAGAACGTTGTCTCCATTACAGCTGCTCTGAACGCATCACGATTCTGGGCAAGTCGACCTGCATCAGCCAAAGACAAGTTCAGACTCTCTGTGATGTCCTGGTGTTGAAGGACTTTCGTGTGTGGTTACTGGTTGTGTTGCCTGAATTCTGATCGTGCTAATGTTCTTACGCGAATGGGGTGAACCTCACCTTCGGTTTGTCGTAATGCCTGAACTTGGCATCAAGATGTAAACAACTGTTCATCTTATTAACTCAGCAACTCGACATAAAATACGTAATTCATAAGGTTGAATGGTGTAACGTGATTCAACGAATAATGCCTCCGGTTCGAGTCCTTCACAATTTAATATGGATTACACACATACATAAACAGTTCAATTCACACATGAGGTACATGCATCAATCAATCAATAGCGTAGACTGCTGTTTTACGTGTCAATGTCCGTTTAAGGATACAAAGCAGTAATTGTCGTCAGAACATCACAGCTATATGCACGCGCAGATAGAATGGCTACCTGCCGACAGTGAGACTGTGAGTCTAATTACTTCGTATAAAGTAGACGATTATCTTTCTCCTTCCAAGGATTTAGTTAATCACTAACCTCCATAAGTTTCCTCTCTCGTAGAGTTCTAGGACTGACCCTGGTCCTGCATAAATACACATATAAATGGCTATATCATGCCATTAATTTGGAAGGCTAGAAAAACGCAGCTATTCAGCTTGGCGGTCAAGTAACAAAGGGTAGCGTCTCCTAGTTACCGACTGTGACCCAAACAACGCTAGACACGTCATAATCGATCGTGTATGGAGCGTTCAATAATTGAAACATCTATCGCAATATATTAAATGTCTTAACCTTTACAATTGCACGTCTGCTAACCTTTAGCAGACGGCGTTAATAACATATACCGTAACAATTCCCTGTACACCGGGGAAAAAAAATCGATAGATTTTTTTTCAAGATCTATCTGACTTAACAATTTTTCAAAAAAAAATTTAACACAATCGTGACATATGGCCGACGATGTTCTGAGTAGAACCGTGTCGCGGTCATGTCAACTAACTATTTGTCATAGTCATCTAACATTAATCACATTATATATCAATATTATACATATTATTATATCAACTAAATAAAATGTCCAATGTTAATAGTGAATGATAGAATTAAATTAAAGTAAGGTCTGTCGTATTAGTATGTCATATAGGAATTAATTTGACTAATTAAAATTAAATTAATTAATTAAACTAAGAGTTAAATTATTAAGATTCTAATGTAACGCGATGTTATGAGAGAAGAAAAGACAAAATAAGTGAGAAGAAATAGAAAGAAATTCGAATATAAGTTTAACTTAATTGTGTGTGTTAAGTGTTAGTGAATAATAACTATCTAATTTAACTAACTAAATAACGTATAGGTACATTAAAAAAAAATATTAATCTAATACTTGTGTGAGATTTATTTTCTCTTTTCATAATTTCTTCTTTTTATATTTCGTTCTCTTTTTTTTGTTCTTTCATTTCATTTTTTTCTCACATTTTATTTTATTGATAATAATTCAATTAAGAAGTTAAGTTAACTAATTAATTAGTATAGGATATGATGATCCATCCGTAGTCCTGATCCTGATGAATTCTTTTAGACAAAGTGTTGAAACGTTTCCGTCGGACAGAAATGTCAATTATCCTAGGATCCAAGAATTAAGTGCAAATAGGATAATAAGTTCGACTTGTCGTCAGATATTGTTCCATGATTGTTCAACGAATATTCATATATTGTGTATGGACGTTAGACGAAGTTTCAATGTCAATATGTATACCTTGATTGTCTTTAGTTCAATTCTGTGATGCATATAGTGTTTATAAATATTAAATTGAAGTCAAGGTTAGTTCCCTTATAGTTGTTGATACGTCGTTCTATCCAATGTAGTGATGATTGACGTGTTTTAGGAATGTTAATGTTGATTATTCGTCGTCAATAGGATTACGTGACAACGCATCCGCCACAATGTTCTCAGTGCCAGGAATATGTTCAATGGAGAATTCAAATGGCTGCAGGATGATCGCGTATCTGGCGAGTTTTTGGCTTTTGTGATTTGATCTACGCAAAGATGCTACAGCACGTTGGTAAGTTTGTATGGTGAATGGAGCACAAAGCAAGAACTTTTCCAGTTTAGTGATTGCCCATATAACTGATAAAAGTTCCTTGTCCGCTGTGGAATACTTTGTTTCCGCCGGCTTTAGCTTTCTTGAAACATATCAGGTAGGATGTAGAACGCCATCATGGTTCTGGAGCAGGCATGCACCAATGCCGTAGTTACTAGCATCTGTTCGTAAGAAAAATCTTTTGGAAGCATCGGGAAGTCTTAAAATTGGTTCATGCGAGAACAAATTTATAATTTTGTTGAAAGTTTCATTGCATATACCAGTCCATGTCACCTTCACCGGCATGTCTTTTTTTAACAATGAAGACAATACAGCCGTGATAGATGACAAGTAAACCTATGCTGTATTGGGCTGAGCATAGTTAATACCAATAACGATATTACTGTTTTTTTTGTAGGCATGGTAAAACACAAATAAGACAAAAAATAAGAAGTGTTATTGTAGATAGGACAAAACAAATGTCACCTAATAGACAAGCCTACAAGATCTAAGTCATATAAGAATAAATGACCAATAAGGAAAAGAAATGATGACTGACTAGAGCTGAGTCATCAAGAAATAAGACAAAAGGGTGAGCGTACACCATTATCTGCGTGGCGCAGAATCAGGTACTAATTGTAACTTTAGATAACGGTGATGAAAATAAACACCATTATCACGCTCGATTACCCAACGAGCGTCTCGATTGTTACGAAATGTAACCATCGCCTGTCTATTCTGCCCATTGCATGATGGCAGAAGACGAACAAACTTAACGTTTGCTGTATAATCAAAAAAATTTCTAAGTGCCTGCCAGGTAGTATCCTGCGGCAGATTTCGCACTAACACTGTGCGAGAATACGCACTTTTCCCAATATATGTAGTATCATTGTCACGAAATAGTGGACAATGATGATATGTATTCTTTGTCAAAGAATTAACCTTCCCTTTCAACACCGACATTGTCTTTCTGTTGGATGTCGTATCATCCTGACTGGACTGAGGATGATACCTATCATCACCAAAGGTATTAAATTTACTACATGTCGTAGGCATGTCCTTGCTGGGCAAAGTCAAAACTTTGCTGTCAGACTTATTTGTCTTAAACTTCCTATCTAAGTTCCTCATAAACCTAACATTATTTTTCACCCTATTATACTTCTTAGCAATGTTTTTGTCAATGTTGACAACGTCAACAGTTTTATTAGGATCAGTTATATCCTTAGTAAGTTGTTCAATAGATCTATCATCTTCATCAATTTCCAGGATAGTACTCAGAGTGAAGTTGGAAACTGCTGTGCCACATGTATTCATGTTGTTGGCACGAAGTGTAGCCATAGCAACAACAGCGTTAGCGTTGCTAAAAGAATGCAAATTTTTTTTTCTCCCAATCATTAATTTCTTTAGGAGTGCAATCTTTACTCCCATGTATGCGTCCTAATGTAAGATCAGCTGATGGATTCTGTAGCATGCACACCTTGACATTACCTGAAAAAAATGGTGTATTAACATGTACTATGGCAGTGGGGTAGTACTCAATAGTACCCCCGAAGGTCATGCAACGGACATAGTCCCCTGTTGCATAGCTAGGATGTACCAAAGACTGACGAACTCCAATGGTTGTTGATCCAGAGTCTTTTAAAACTGAGACCACCGTACCATTGACTAATCCTCTATTGAACATCAGGGTACCCTTGCCATCGTTCGCTGAAAGACCAACTGCTGTATGAAGGTGTCCACAATTCAGCACCGTTTCCTTGGCCTTCTGAAAAATAGTATTACAATCTTGGCAACTATTTGCCACATTATAATTAATAGCAAAACATGCAGCAGAAGACTGTGTTGTATTATTGTCAAGTGGGACCTGAGCTATAGGGGTAGTATTATTTGTAACTGCCGCCCCTGTATTATGGTTGTACTGAGATGATCCCCGAGAATGAGATCGATTACGAGTATAATTGTTAGAATTATCTCGTCGTCCTCTATAGTAACTATTATCTCGATGTCTCGAGCCATGATTATTACCATTCCAGTTATTGTTATTATTGGGAGTATGTGATCGATTATAATTAGTGTTATGTTGACCATTGTGGTAGTTTGTTTGAGGTGAATAATTTCTATCTCGTGATCTACCTCTGTTGAACTCATTTTTATTGTTGAAATCATTATTATGTCCCTTCTGAAAGTTAACGTTGTGATTTCTTTGGAACCTACTTCTGTCTACACTGTGATGTCTTTGTTTGTTATTATGATTGTAGGCCATATTAGACGCCACAGGTAGAGGTTCTCTTAATGAAGAGTTAGAAATGTTCGCATTCGGATGTGCCGAACAGTAGTTTAAAGAAATTTTTTCCAACTCGTCAATAGTACCTGGTTTACGCTCCTGCAAATATGCAAAGAATGGCTGGCTAACCGAAGATAATACCTTATCCCGTAGTAGCAAATCAACTAATTTGTCGTACGATTTGTTGACTTCTGCCAGTTCAACCCATCTATTAAATGTATTGCGTATGTTCGCAATGAATCCTGCAAAATCTTTTGGAGATTCAGGTAAAATTCCCTTAAATTTCAACCTACAGTGTTCCTCGTCCAGGTGAAACCTTCGTAAAAGCAAGGACTTAATAGCACCGTAGTTATTTGCTATTGATGGGTCAGCATTTTGAGAAGCCGTCAATGGTTCTCCAACCAAGAATTCATTTAACTTGAGTACCCATGACTCTTCAGGCAAATGATTTGTTTTGCAAGTCTGTTCAAAACGTGACAGGAACGATGAAAGGTCGTCCACGTTTAAGTTGAAAGTGGGTAATTTAAAGTTGTAGAAATGTTTAGTTTGGCTGGATGACGATCCATTTTGTGCGTTATTATTCTGGTTTGCATCAGCACTTTGTGCTTGTAATCTTGCTGTCTCCAATTTAATACGCGCCAATTCCATTTCTTGTTGTAAAATAATTTCCTCTCGTTTCAATTTATTCTCTTCTTCCTGTTGAGCAATTTCTCTTAATCTATTTTCCTTGGCAATTTGCTTCATCTCACGTTCCTCCTCCTCTTTCTTTAATGCAACCTTTTTCTCTGCTTCTTTTCTTTCACGTTCCTCCATTTCTGCTTTATGTTTTTTCCAGTTCTGCCTCAGCAAACTGACGAAGTTCTTGAGATTTATAACCATATTCCTTACCAATTTTAACGAAATGGTCTATAGTAAGCATTTTGACTTTTATCTGGTAAGTAATTATTGATAATTACTGATTAAAATAGTCAATAGTAGCTTCAGAGTAATTATTATACTTACTCAACTTAGGAATATTCAATATAAATAATCACAATAGTACTGAACTCTTATGTCTAAGTTCAACCAATAGACAATATTTTGTAACAATATTGTATCTAAATAATAACTATATCATAAATAGTTATGATATCTGTTAACTATAATGTAATTACATCACACAATTAATCTTAATATCCAATAATGTTGGGTATGATTCCTAGTAATTATATTGTTCAATGTACTAAGTCACTCTCTTAGTACTAGAAAAGTATATTAAATAATATACAATGGGTCTATTACCTCAAAGGTAGACTATAAGATTATTTTATTTGGTCAATATATATATTATATTATTATGCCCTAGGCATCTCTTATAAATTGTAGTGCTAATTTCTTGGACTATCACTGCATAATTATGCAATGTCCCATATTAACCTTAAATATAAAAAAAAAATAATTAAATTAAATTACAAGTGTATTATTGAATATAATATCATATTATTAATGTAGTATTTAATATATATCATGAGGACAAACAAAACAATGATGCAACTAAAGGGTACAAACAATGTCAAGACGCAAACAAGACATTTTCACAATTAAAAATGAATTTATGAACTAAATAAAACAAGCGGAAGTGTCACAAGCCAAATGAAGGGTCAAGGTCTGACCTGAGGTCAACTTAATATTCAAAGTACACAAAAAAAAAATGAATGCAAAAAATGATGACATCACAGGACTCATAACGGACAAACATTTAACAATCATAAAATAAATTGATAGTAAGAGTAGACTGGACGAAATAGTTAACGAACATGATACAAAACTGAATAAAAATGTGAACTTAGTACAAATAAAATACGCCAGTTATCTACGGAACAGCACAGCTAACACAAATCGTCAAACGATAGCAGATCTGGACAGGTAGTCCAATGGCAAACCTCAATGGGGCTTCCAAAAATGCAATCGTTTAACTGCCCTAAGACCGACTGAAATCTAGATGGTCAGCTGTTCGCGACATTCCCCAGAGATTTCAGTTCCCTCCAACCGGCCCGCTAGTTAACAACACCTTAAAACAACAAAAAGTACATTAAACATAGGTAAAAACATGCCTATGTAGGCAGAAGGCATGGACTCAGTTAGCACTGTCACGTTAACGACAATAGTTATTGAGCTAAACTTATCTTTATTTGCTGCTTCACTTGATGCTCGTTGTCGTCGACGGCTAGGCCTGTGCCTTTGACTGTCTGCTCCTGATGGGCAGGCAACGGTAGTCCATCTTGTGCATCTTGATAAATTTGAAGCGAACTAGAAAGGCGTTGAAAAGATGTCTTCTTCACGGCAACAATGCAACAGTGACGTCATGTTGCTATTCATGATCACGTGCGTCACGTCAGCTTCGTAATGGTCATGTGATTTTCATTCAAACGTAAATATCGTGGAGGCGTGTGGAACACAGAAAAATTTTTTTTCTCTTCTGTCGATCCCCACAATCGGCCGCCAGTTTTGTTGAAGGACTTTCGTGTGTGGTTACTGGTTGTGTTGCCTGAATTCTGATCGTGCTAATGTTCTTACGCGAATGGGGTGAACCTCACCTTCGGTTTGTCGTAATGCCTGAACTTGGCGTCAAGATGTAAACAACTGTTCATCTTATTAACTCAGCAACTCGACATAAAATACGTAATTCATAAGGTTGAATGGTGTAACGTGATTCAACGAATAATGCCTCCGGTTCGAGTCCTTCACAATTTAATATGGATTACACACATACATAAACAGTTCAATTCACACATGAGGTACATGCATCAATCAATCAATAGCGTAGACTGCTGTTTTACGTGTCAATGTCCGTTTAAGGATACAATGCAGTAATTGTCGTCAGAACATCACAGCTATATGCACGCGCAGATAGAATGGCTACCTGCCGACAGTGAGACTGTGAGTCTAATTACTTCGTATAAAGTAGACGATTATCTTTCTCCTTCCAAGGATTTAGTTAATCACTAACCTCCATAAGTTTCCTCTCTCGTAGAGTTCTAGGACTGACCCTGGTCCTGCATAAATACACATATAAATGGCTATATCATGCCATTAATTTGGAAGGCTAGAAAAACGCAGCTATTCAGCTTGGCGGTCAAGTAACAAAGGGTAGCGTCTCCTAGTTACCGACTGTGACCCAAACAACGCTAGACACGTCATAATCGATCGTGTATGGAGCGTTCAATAATTGAAACATCTATCGCAATATATTAAATGTCTTAACCTTTACAATTGCACGTCTGCTAACCTTTAGCAGACGGCGTTAATAACATATACCGTAACACCTGGGTCCACCGTCGTCTAGGTCGACCCCTTCCCCTTTTTCCAGGGAACATTTGAAATATTGTTTCACTAAGCCTCTTCAGTGCCCTCGTTCTCGATTGTCCCCTCAGCCCCAACAGTTTAAATAAATCATACACTGATGCAGCCACGAGCCCTCTTGCACCCACCTCAACAGCCATGACCCTTGCAGTGAACCCATCGTGTTTCAGATCCGCGACCAGATCACTATACTTGGCCGCCTTGAAAGGAGTATACAGGACCGAAACACTTGTTCGACGGGAGGGACTATTTCTGATGATCAGATTGTCTCCTGTTGTATCGCTCTGTATAGAGTTTCCTATCTTCTGTATATAAGTGTGTAAAAAAAAAGAGACATACGGGTGCAGCCATGAAATTCACTCAACCAAGCTATAAGCGCCAACAAAGGATTTATATTTACATATATAATAAGATATTTTTAAATGAAGTATTTGATCAACATGGTTACAATGAATAATGTTGGTTTGTCATGAAAAACAAGCCATTTATTGAGTATCTTCATGGGAAGATATTACTGTATGGTGGGGTTTAAAGAGTTTATTTAATGTGCCAGTACATTATATTTAACTAGTCAGGTTTTGACAGTGATTTGTCGTTGAATTCTGGTTCAGTCACTGCTGGTTCTCGATGAAGTCTTGACTGTTTTTTTCTCAAGTCAGAAGTCGAATGTTTTGTTGGAGCACGTTCGCTACTGTTCATGAGTAACTTCCAAATAAGTCGCTGAACTAGTGTCCTCTAGACAAGTCTCATATAGGGGTTTCTAGCGTTGAAATCTGGTAACTAGTACCAAAAACGGGGAGAAAATAGAAAATCTTATCTCTTTTAAGTTTTATGTCTCTCAATGTAAGCATCAGGCGACCTCCGCTTTCCTCCACCATTTCATTTTCCTATGATTTTAACGTGATGCCCATGAGCATTACATTTTATCCTCGAGCCCGATGGCAGTGTGTTCGAAGAGCGGAAACATGCCAGTGACGTATAATTATATATATATACATCAAGCAGAAGCTAGAGTATTGCCATGTGAAATAATCATTATGATATTATCGTCATCCTCTTTTGGCTCCATATGGAACATGGGGCTACCTCTGCTATTAGTTCCTTTGAGAAAACCCGCTCGAAGCAGTACCACCAGCTCTTGCAGTGGTGGTTTATGTGGCAAGTTATTGTACATGACGAGGTTTCCAGATGTACACAACTGTACATCCATATGCATTTCATACATGTTAAATTCACATATAAAATAATAAAATGTACGTTTTAGAACTTACCCCTTCAGTTATGACTGGGTTATTATATCCAGACTTTGATACACGGGATGGCCGTAGTATGTCCTGCGACGTTTTACGATGCAGTCTTCATCCAGCTAGCTAAGGTTATTTGTTAATGTAAACTCTAACTGTTAACACTTGAGGAAGATTTCCTAGGAGTATAATAATAATAAATTCTTTAAGCACCAAACACGGCGCATAAGGCAGAAACCAGTGCTCTCCAGGTTGTTCGTTGTGACGCCACTCCTCTTAGCTCTTGCACATTATTTAGGCCCAACGTTCTTCCTTCTCTTATTATTGTTCTTCTGAGTGTTTCTTTTGGTCTTCCTTTTTTCCTCTTACCCTCAGGAACCCAAGTGAGCGCCTGTAGTGGTATTCTGTTGTTTTGCATTCGTAGGACATGAGCGATATATGACCATCGTCTTTTCCTTATATAGTCGGAGACATATTTCTGCCTAGAGTCTTCTCTTATTTGTCGATTAGTCTTGAATTCTTTCCAACTGATGTTCATGAGTTTTCTAAGACACTTGTTCTCGAATGTATTCAGCTTGTTCTCCAATGAT
The DNA here is from genome assembly GCA_024509875.1 of Oreohelix idahoensis. NCBI lineage: Eukaryota > Metazoa > Mollusca > Gastropoda > Stylommatophora > Oreohelicidae > Oreohelix > Oreohelix idahoensis. The sequence goes on along the minus strand of JAMPIV010006206.1, from coordinate 426,202 downwards.
TTTGTTATTTTCCAACTCTCACAGCCGTATGTTAACACTGAGATAACATTTGAATTAAACAGACGAAGCTTGGTATGTATATTCAATGATCGTAATTTCCAAATGTTAGATAATCTATTGAAGGCGCTAGCTGCCAAAGCAATTCTAGTATGGATTTCTCTTGTTGTGTCACCATCCTGAGTCATTTTACTGCCTAAATAATTGAAACTTTCAACTTTCTGTAGTTTTTCCCCGTTCAAGATGATATCAAAGGTCTCGTTAGAAAAGTTCATAGCTTTAGTTTTAGAGGCATTTATTTGGAGACCTATTTTAACCGAGAGATGACACAAATTATTTATTGCTTCTTGGGATTGTCTTGGTGTTGAACTTAAGAATGCTACATCATCTGCGAAATCCAGGTGCCCCAGGAATTTTCCATTTGTCCATTTTATACCCAACTGTTCATTGTGGGTATAGTTTCTCATAACCCAATCAATAGCTATTCCAAAAAGTAGTGGTGACATAATACAGCCTTCTTTCACCCCTGTTTCTACAGCAAACCATTCTGTATTCCCTTTATTTGTTCTAACACAACATCTTGCATTGTCATATAGCGCTTTGATTATATTCACATATTTTGTTGGAAAACCATAGATTGTAAGTATCTTCCACAATGATGGGCGGTGTAGACTATCAAAGGCTTTTTGAAAATCGACGAAGGTGATAATAAGTGGCGATTGCCTTTCCACTGATTCTTCTATAATTTTTCTTAGTGTGAATAACAATACATGATTGTTTCGGCCTGAAACCCGCTTGTTCTTCTCTGATCTTTTCGTCAGCATGCAATTTAAGTCTTTCTAACATCATGCAACATAATAATTTTCCAGGTACCGATAATAGAGATATACCACGCCAGTTATTACAGTCTGATAGATCACCTTTCTTCGGTAACTTTACAATAATACTGTCTTTCCATTGTTGTGGTGGTTGTTCTTCTCCATACTTCATTTATAATATCTAAAATTCTCAAGAGGTTGTTGTCATTAACTGCTTTAATCATTTCCCCTGAAATTTCGTCAACTCCAGCAGCTTTAAAATTTTTTAATCTTTTAACGGCTTGTTTGATCTCGTCCAGCGTGAATTCATCGCAAGTTATTGGCAAGGTGGTTGTGGGTGTTTCATTATTAAAATCAGGTGTTGCTGTTGGTGGTGGTCTGTTTAGCACCTCCATGAAGTGCTCAGCCCATCTCTTCATTTGTTCTTTTTCTGTTGGTATTGAATTCCCTAATTTACCTTTAACAGGTGTTTCCATAGCAGTAGGCTGGTGACATAGTTGTTTTGTAATTTGATAAAGGCACCTACTATTACCAGTTCTTGCAGCATTTTCAGCTTCTACGGCCAGTTCATTGATGAAATGTCTTTTATCGCTTCGAGTTTTTGTCTTCACTTCTTTATTTAACAAGTTATAAGTTAGTTTGCAAGATTCAACTGCATTATGTGTACTTGCCGCTAGTAGTTTAAGTTTTGCTGTTTTCCTTTCTTGTATTTTATCCCAAGTATCTTCTCTCATCCATTTTTTCTTTTTATGTACTAGGTATCCGGTGGTCGCTACTGCTGCTTCTGTCTTGGAGTATGATTGTTGTGAATTTTGTTAGTAGTTTACACTGTTAAACTCGCCAGTGCTACTTTCGTCCTTTTACGTCCTATAGAGAAAACCTATTACTAACTCCAGTCCTGGCGTCTGGTGAGAAAGGAATCTGAGTGGCGAATCTTCAAGCACTCAGATCTTATAGTAAGAAATACGCCTCCGCGAAAGTTAATTTCGCTTAATATATTATGGTTGAACCCAATCACAATTTAGTTTAGTTTATTAGACGTCTTAGTTTAGTATATTTTCATCATAAGGTAGTGTAACTAATTGTTATATGACATGCCGAAAATCATTGCGTCATATGTCTTGCCCTAATTACTCAATCTCCTCTAATAATCTCCTCTGTCTATCTTTGTCTATCAATGCTTCTAGTGTCCTGCTACTTCCATATCGTTTTAATCCAGACAGACTTAATTGTAGTCAATTTTACAGGTTACTCCTACAAGAGATACTTTAATAATACTTTGTTATCTATAAACTGTCATCGTAAACCACACTGAGCGGAATCAATTACGCAATCTAAATGTGGTGTCCAGATACTTCATTCGAATCAGCAATACTCACTAAACTAACGTGTGTGTTAATATGCACAAATACTCCCGACTTGCCTACACAATCAGCCCGTCAGGATGGTTTAATTAATCGTTTAACCACATTGTCCTCCGCTTTGTGAAGCAGGGACCGAGCACAATCAAAAAAAGGAAGATAAAACTTCCCAAGATGGGCTTAAACTGGTGTTTATCTAACGGGAGTGCAACCTCGCCTACAAGATAACGACCGAACATAGATGCTGCGTAAAAGGAAACATAAAGGCTGGTGAATACTGATGTAGAGAAGTGTACCATCAGGATTGAAAGAAAAAATGGACGAACGAATAGGACGTTTTCTTCCACAGCCCCATGTACAACCTCATGTTAGCTGTCTCTTACGACATGCCTGAGGCAGCATTTGCCCTATTCTTTCTGTGTTGCTTCACAGAACTCGGGCAACTACACGGATAATTTTCTTGTTCGCTTGGATGTTAACATACGTCCTATTTTGTTCAATCCACTTTAGACCTTTCATATTCTCAGAATTAATGCAAAGACTCAAACGAAGCAACTTTGTAGAATCAACCAAACCACGGATGAGAGCAGTTTCCATAAATGCAATATCAACTATTAGACCCATCTACTCTGCACACAAGCTTCCAGTTTGAAAAAAACATCGTTTCACTGAAATGATAGAAAACAGTCCTGGAATTAAAAGAAAAAAGAGCCAGACTGCAACAGAGAGAAAATCCATAGCGGCAAAATACAGAGAGAAACATTACCCACGCAACACCTGGACCCATGCATACACAGATGGATCAGCAACAAATGCAACGGAAAATGGAGGTGGGGGTGTCTTTCTGACCTTAAGCACTGGTGCACAAAACAAGCTGTCAGTGGCACCAGGACAATTCTCAAGTAACTTCAGAGCAGAGGCAGAGGCCTTGAAAACTGCAGCAGAGGTTATAATCACAGAGGAAAGCACAGAGAGACAAGTTGCTTTCTTTACCGATGCACAGTCAGTAATTGCAGCATTGCGAAGCCAAAATAATACAGACCTGGATGACTTCACAATAGTGCTCTACAAACTAGGTCAACGATCCAAAAGTGTTGTGATCCAATGGATCCCATCTCATTGTAACATCACCAGCAATGAAGAGGCTGACACGTTGGCAAAGGAAGGTGGAAATCTACCTCAGCCTGATGCAAGCGTAACTTTGAGGAGGCAAAGAGTTTTATCAGAATCACATACAGAAACAAATGGGATGTAGAGCATCCAGGTCACACACACAATGATACATACTGCCAGCTCAACAGAAGAGACTCCGCACTGGCCACAACAGATTGAGATACCATCTATTTAACAAGCTAAAGATAGGAACTACCGATCAGTGTAACTGTGGCACTGATAAAATGACTATTGAACATTTGCTTCAAAGTTTCCCCACATATGTGGAACAGAGAAAGCGCATAAAGCCGACACCAGTACCATTCGTGGAAAAGCTCTACGGTGATTCAAATAGCCTCAAACTGACTACTGCTTTCTTTGAAAACATTCAAGTGGACGTCTGAGAGTGTACGAAGAAGAAGAAGAAAATCAAGAAAAATAATTAAACTCAATCATCCAAGACATGCCACCCAAGATAGAAGAAGGTCCTTTGGTTGGCAGACAAGTGACGCAGCTCACGGTGGAAAGCCACAAGCAGTCTGAGTTGCTTATTCAGCTTTATTTTCTTCTAGGAAAATCTCTAGATTTGGCGCCTGGAATGTTCGTGAGTAAAAAAAAAACACACACACACACACACACACGAAGAAAAGAGCTAAAGACATACATCATCATCACACACACGCACACAAACACACATACATCATCATCACACACATGCACACACATACACATACATCATCATCATTTTCGTTCTCGCTCCCTAAGGAACATGGAGCTTACACAACAGCCTGTCCCCTTACATGAAGCCTACATCAAGCAGTCATATGTTCTTGTAGCGCTGGTTTCATTAGCAATTTTGACATGATGAGATGGCCAGTCTCATGCACAACCTCATTATTTGTCGCCTCATACCACATGCCGGAGGTAGCAGTAATCTTTCATTGTCTCATCAGAGACCTCCGTCATTACTACATGAGGCAGAGACAGACATAAAATGGACAAAGAAAACACTTGGAAAAACCTGAAATGGATGGCACAAGACAGGAGGAATTCGCATGTTTTTGTTGAGCACCTGTACTCCACCTGTACTCCACGGGTAGTTGAAAAAGTTTTGATTGAGTGACAGGTATTCTCTTCTTGACGTCTGTACCACATTTACCATCCTCAATGATATAGGACTACAAAGTATTTTATATTTGGACATGCGCCCTAATATAACCGACGGACCTTATGTCTAGGTTGAACTGGGTACGCCTCACCAAAACGAGGCAAAACAAACATTTAAAAAAAAAAAAAAATCCTCACACATATAGAATGCTACAATATTTTGTTTAGTCATCTCTAGCGGAAGTTGTTGTTTGCACATCTGTGGTAGCACTAGACGACTTTAACATGCGCCATCTTCGTCACGCAACATTTTAAATAACTAAGAAAAATAAAAACATTCACGCATGGGAAAATTACGCGTAATCACCAACGAGCGGACTCGACTTGTAAGGAGTTAAAATTATGTTGGCGCAAACTATTTTTTATTTCACCATCTCTTGACATACAGGAGAGGAAGTGATGAGAGCTGGAAGGTGGGGTGAGGAGAGTGTTATGAAGTGTTTGATCTGAGTAATAAAAATAATGCTTGAAACATTAGCGTAATATTTATAACTTCTTTGAGAAAGACTTAATTTGCAAATGAAGTCACGCGTATCATGATGAAAAACGAGACACAGAGAGATTGAGAGAGAGAAAGAGAGAGAGATATTTGAGAGAGGACGGAACCTGCATTAGGGAGATATATTTTACAGGATGAATAAGATAGATGATACAGGTAGAATGTGAGAGAACAAAAGGAGGGATAAATTTAGAATAGAATGATGAATTCACTCGTTTCGGATGTTTGACCTGCCAGGTATCATTCATTGACATTCAACTTCTGTGTGCGTTGGAAAATTCATTCACGTTAAACACTTGCGTTGAACGCTTATTGATGTATGTACAACACTCGTTTTGTTTGTGTAAAACAGTAAATGATATATATATATATATATATATATATATATATATATATATATATATATATATACATATATATATATATATATATATATATATATATATTTGTATATACACCATTCGCTGTTGCAAAACAGTTGTCCTTATGACAATTAGTGGCATACATACAACATTCATGTCGTAAAGAAATTGTCTGTGTGATGGATACTGACATACACACATACAACATTAGCTGACGTAAACCAATTGTCTATCTATGGGTAACTTACTGATGGACATACAACATTCGCAGTCGTAAAACTGTTGTCTGTATATAAACTGAATTCAGTATTCACATAAAGATCAATGAAAGGGTGTGTTTCTCTCGCTCCTAAAACAGCATGGATCAACTACTGCAGCTAACATCTACATATGAAGTCTACAGCAAAGCACTTCATTAGTCCTGCAGTGGTAGTTTTCTTAGCAACTTGTTTTACTATAAGACGTTACTACCCGCATGCGCCATCCTTTTTGCTCAGATTTAATGAATCCTTGAAGAATGTGTTGTTTTTGCTTCTGCCCCCCACCCCCCATGTCGTACAATTAGTAAACAAGCAGCAACGACGTGGTTTTAGAAAAGAATGTTGACAATGTCATGGACAGCTAAAGACAGTAGTAAGGATGTCATGAAAGAAGCCAATGCGCAAAGGAAGTACGCAATCTACTTTCTTCAGGCATGTCATGAGAATATGAAAGCTGGAAAACAGAGATGAGGACGACAAAGAGAGACGATACTGGGCAGTGTGACATCAGGACGTGTAAAGCAAGTCAACAACGTAATTTATGAACAGTACTGAAGACAAACAGTTGTGGAGAAATACGATCACCTACATATGGTACTCGAAGGAAAACGGGCAGAACAATATTTAGGACGTCTAACTTCTTTTCGTTTAAATACACAGGACTGTTGTCACACTAGGTCATAAAATGTTGACCACCTCCCCCTTCACTGCGTGATGTTATGTATTGACGATCAATTATACTGCTTACTTTGTAATCATCGACACATTTACAGTTTTCTTATGAACTAATTCAGAGATGCAACAAGGAATATGCTTTCAAACTAGGTCAGATGACCGACTGTTTAACCTCGCAAGGCTGAAGGCAAAAACAAAAATCAGTAGGGTCATTTTAAAAGACTTCTTATTCGCTGATGACCTGCAGTAGTCACTCAAAGTGTACAGGAGCATCAGAGCTTGGATGAATAACTTCACCCAATCATGCAAGGACTTTGGCCTGACAATAAGTCTAAAGAAAACAAATGTGCTGGGTCAGGATGTAGATGTTGCACCAGTTATCACTATCGACAGCTTTGCACTGGCAGTGGTGCACCACTTCACATACCTGGGGGTCTATCATCAACGACAAACTCTCTCTGGACACATAAATTGACAGCCGCATTGGCAAAGCTGCAGCTACCTTTGGCCGCCTCACAACGCGTATTTGGGGAAACTCCAAACTCACAACGAAGACTAAAGCTGCGGTTTATAACGCCTGCGTTAAGAGCACACTTCTATATGGCAACGATACATGGACAACCTAGATGGTAACAGTAGAAGAGAGCTGTGAAGTAAGTCACCTTCTTGCTAGACCTATCCTATGCTCCAAGGGTGTCTCTAGTAATAGTTGGTGTGAAATGCAGCTCGTTAACTATCCCTACGAATTTAAATATTAAATAATGCTCGTTATTTCCAAACAATAACACATTTTAAAACAGAAACTGGAATTTAAACACAATCAATCAGCTGCGATTTATAAAATACATCTGTACAGTTATTAATTTAAACAGAAGTGTGGTAAAGATTGCAGATATCTTTCTACACAAATCACAAGACGAAAAATTATTATGTCTTTATTCATCATGTCAGGTAATTGATGACGTCTCGATCTTTTTTCTTCAAAGGAATGATTACTTATCTAATTTAGGTCTTTTCACTGCAGACACTTCTCATTATACATCAGGTGTTGATGTCCAAAATATTCACCTAAACATGAAGCCACCATGCTACTATCCAGCGAATTGCAGAGGTGGTCCTTGAATCACACACTGCAGTTTTGTTGTGACTCTCTCGGATAAGAACCTGAAACGTATGCACAGATTATGGTATGTGTTTCTGTGGCGTGAGGTTTTATTTGGCTGTAGGATCAGTATAGTACTGACAATTACAGAAATAGAATTTCTGCAGAAAATGGTGAAGTCCCAGTGTCTGAGAGAACTACTGGTATCACAAATTAGTTACGGCTGTGAATGATCTGATCTCGAAACAATAGTAGAGAGGAGACCGACATAAAGTGCCACCTCCGCTGTGTAACTAACTGTGATATTAAAAAACAAGGAAACAGATTTTACTTAACAATGATAAAATTGACAAGTCGTTCAAATACAATTTCCTTATTATTTATTTAGTATATACACTATCTACTCTTGTGCTGAAGGGTGAATGTTGAAAAATGGAACGTAATGAATTTGTAAGTTTACATATGATTTACAAATATTTATATTTATATAGATATGTAAATATATTACAACAAGTTTTCCAATTATAGGAACAAAAATTATATCAGCTGTGCTGTTATTCACTTATAGTACATGTATCAGCTGTGCTGTTAATTACGTATAATTTATCAGCTATAATCTTATTATTGTCTCTTGCTACGCTAATTCACTTTCTCGTCACTGACACTAGCTTTTGCTCACAATGCCGACAGAAATGGTACTACTGGGTACTCATCTCTTAAAACGTTCTGTTCTCCTTAGTTTTGGTCACACAACTCCTGCTGAGGCTCGTTACTTTAGCCCACCCAAGACTGAGGGAGACTAAAGATGTAGCTTCTGTACAATCTCTATGCTCCTGCGAAGTTCCAGGCAGCTGGATTGACTCGAACATACGACCTCAGGTTTTATGACACGAATAAAACCTGTTACAAGGAAAAATAGGGGCTAATTTCTGTCATCAAGCCCACCTATTTCTAATGTGGATGAAATGAGCGTGTGCCTCAGGTGTCTGCATGTAGGATGAATGACAACATGGCTCAGTATGATTTAGCAATAGCGAGACAAGACAGGTGTCTACTTGCAAAACCTTCTTTCTGATAAATTATTACATGGATACATCCAATAATATGAATTCAATACATGAATACATCCAATAATATAAATTCAATACATGAATACATTCAATACATGAATACATCCAATAATATGTACACCTAGGTGTGAGACAACCATTTCCTTCCCCTATAGTATACCAGGCCCTCTCTGACAAGTGCTATATAAGCTGGTAACATATATCCTAACAATATTGTTATGTTCTTATGATAGGAGTATATGAGACGAGGACTGTTTGGTGATATATCAGGTGGGAGTTATAGGAGACAATAGATTGATGTTAGATGAGACAATAGATTGAGTCCTAACAAGGACTGTTTTGGTTATATTTAAGTTGGTTTTATCTGAGATAATAGACTGAAGTTATAGGAGACAATAGATTGAGTTATAGGAGACAATAGATTGAGTCCTAACAAGGACTGTTTTGGTTATATTGCAGTTGGTCTGAGAAAATAGATTGAAGTTATAGGAGACAATAGGTTGAGTCCTAACAAAAACTGTTTTGGTTATATTTCAGTTTGGAGTTATATGAGACAATAGACTGAAGTTATAGGAGACAATAGATTGAAGTATGAGTCCTATTAGTCTTCGTCTATTCAATCATATTAGGAAATACAATCATTATACCTAATTCCCCAAGATACAATCAGTAACCTGATACGTTCATATTAAAACCTATTTTCCTACCAGTTTATAGTAAATTATATTTACCCTCCAAGACTTAAACAGGCCAGATTTTGACTCGACTTAGCGAAGCAGGCTGCAGGTCAATGCTCTCAGGTAAGCTATAAATCAAAGCTGACAGCTCCTCTCTTCAGTCGGTCGTCTCTGGCTTCGGGTACGGTGTTGCGTGTTTTAGCATAAATCTCGCCCGATTATATAGGCAGGTAAAATAACTTCTACTGGTAAAGGAAAGCGTTTGGTTGGTTCCTGGCGGAGCAAGCTGATTGGTTGCCTGCAGTTTCGTCTTATGATCGTACAGCCTAATTTTATTCAGTTTTCTTCCGCCATCTTGCGTGAACAAGATGGCCGCGACCCACATCCGAAAAAACAGGGCTTAAGTTTTTTCCTGGCGTAACTTCTTGTAATTTATTCCGGCTCAGCAACTGTGCGTTGATTGGCTGTGGCAAATTTGTATCCCAACATAATGATTTAACAAAGTAGTGGGGTTACACACACTCGTTTCACGACAGTTTCCTATCACCAGACGATCCTCCGATGATGACGGGCAACTATTGATCAGAATCCTCATTTAGACAACATATTCCATGAGACTGTGGTCATGTCAATCAAAGAAGTACGTCATGCAATCAAGAAAATACATCAGTAGAATATAGACATCTTTTACATTTTTTTTCTTCTGAATTCCGTCTTGATTGCTACCCGTTTGGTCCTAAGTCATGCTAAATGTGGTTTCCTTTTAAACATATTACATTAACAAACTGTTTAATTGAACGAAAGAAACAAAGGACATGAAGAAGCAGTGGAAGTAGAAGAAGAGGAAGAAGAAGAAGACGAACTCTTTAGCATCCAGCATTTAAAAGCTAAGCCCTGAAAAGGACTGTAAGCTCTTATGGCTAATATTACGCAGTTCTGACAATGACTTCTAGCTGCGTCATGCTGTTCGGGATTGTTCAGGTTATATTCAGTTTGGAAACCAATTTCTGTTATCAGGGTTTAGAGTACCAAGATTAAGATATCAGCAAGTAATTCAAAGTTAATGCTAACACTATTATTAAATATTACAGCAATTTACATAACTCCAAAATACTTGTAACCAAACGATTAATATAGGTTTAACATACCCGCAGACGCAGTATTACGAATCTGAGCTTATCACTTATGCAAGTCTGTTCACAACCACGTCAGCTTTGATTTTTTCACTATGGGCTTTGGCTATGTGGCTTCGACAAACGTGTGTCAGTCCGTTGGATGTCTTTTAAACTATTAAATTTTGAGAGTCCAGATTTGAATCTGAGCAGGTTTATATGCCCAATCTAGATCTAACCCTGTCCTTCTCGGAGGCCTGCGCCTGCGTTCACTTTTTGGCTTCTACTTTTCGTGGGATTTCACTTGCTGGTCTGCGATTTTTTTTCGACAAAATCACGATTTACTCGTCAATTACGAAAAATAATGATTCCCCACTGTCATAATTACATGTATTCATAGTTGCTGTTCAAATTCAAAATATAATTGTTTTTTTTCCGTTCGGGGCATTAACCCTAAGGTTATAGCAGAGTTACTGGTGTGCGAATCATAATTTAACATGAAAACACTCGTTTACGGGGCAAATCCAGAGCCGTCCGTTTTCGCTACAGCGAATGAAGCAAGATACGAGAATACGATGCTGCAGATGAATACGACACACGGAAGAAACCTGTTGATAGCATTACTAGGCAGTCCTTACTCGTGAATCCCCAGAGTTAGAGAGGTACAGGAAGACAAAGAGCGCATAGAGAAGAGACCTGGAGACAGACATAAAGTCCATGAAGACGGCATAACAAGACTTTGAGCTGATGGCACGAGACAGGAAATCTTGGCATAAGTTTGGTGAAGGCCTGAGTTCCTTGGGGAAGCGAAGGACGATGAAGGAATGAGGAATCACGTTTCACTTCATTCATTACTGCAGCACTCAGTTGGCTGTGTGAAACTCCATCACTTCATTCATTACTGCAGCACTCAGTTGGCTGTGTGAAACTCCATCACTTCATTCATTACTGCAGCACTCAGTTGGCTGTGTGAAACTCCATCACTTCATTCATTACTGCAGCAATACGTTGGCTGTGTGAAACTCCATCACTTCATTCATTACTGCAGCACTCAGTTGGCTGTGTGAAACTCCATCACTTCATTCATTACTGCAGCACTCAGTTGGCTGTGTGAAACTCCATCACTTCATTCATTACTGCAGCACTCAGTTGGCTGTGTGAAACTCCATCACTTCATTCATTACTGCAGCAATACGTTGGCTGTGTGAAACTCCATCACTTCATTCATTACTGCAGCACTCAGTTGGCTGTGTGAAACTCCATCACTTCATTCATTACTGCAGCAATACGTTGGCTGTGTGAAACTCCATCACTTCATTCATTACTGCAGCACTCAGTTGGCTGTGTGAAACTCCATCACTTCATTCATTACTGCAGCAGTCAGTTGGCTGTGTGAAACTCCATCACTTCATTCATTACTGCAGCAGTCAGTTGGCTGTGTGAAACTCCATCACTTCATTCATTACTGCAGCAATCAGTTGGCTGTGTGAAACTCCATCACTTCATTCATTACTGCAGCAGTCAGTTGGCTGTGTGAAACTCCATCACTTCATTCATTACTGCAGCAGTCAGTTAGCTGTGTGAAACTCCATCACTTCATTCATTACTGCAGCAATCAGTTGGCTGTGTGAAACTCCATCACTTCATTCATTACTGCAGCAATAAGTTGGCTGTGTGAAACTCCATCACTTCATTCATTACTGCAGCAGTCAGTTGGCTGTGTGAAACTCCATCACTTCATTCATTACTGCAGCAATCAGTTGGCTGTGTAAAACTCCATCATTTCATTCATTACTGCAGCACTCAGTTGGCTGTGTGAAACTCCATCAACCAGGGAAGTTACTGCAGCACTCAGTTGGCTGTGTGAAACTCCATCAACCAGGGCAGTTGCTGCAGCACTCAGTTGGCTGTGTGAATCTCCATCACTTCATTCATTACTGCAGCAATCAGTTGGCTGTGTGAAACTCCATCACTTCATTCATTACTGCAGCAATCAGTTGGCTGTGTGAAACTCCATCAACCAAGGTAGTTACAGCAGCACTGGGGTGGCTTTCTGAAACTCCATCACTTCATTCATTACTGCAGCAGTCAGTTGGCTGTGTGAAACTCCATCACTTCATTCATTACTGCAGCAATCAGTTGGCTGTGTGAAACTCCATCACTTCATTCATTACTGCAGCAGTCAGTAGGCTGTGTGAAACTCCATCAACCAAGGCAGTTACAGCAGCACTATGGTGGCTTTCTGAAACTCCACCACTTCATTCATTACTGCAGCAGTCAGTTGGCTGTGTGAAACTCCATCAACCAAGGCAGTTACAGCAGCACTGAGGTGGCTTTCTGAAACTCCACCACTTCATTCATTACTGCAGCAGTCAGTTGGCTGTGTGAAACTCCATCAACCAAGGCAGTTACTGCAGCACTGAGGTGGCTTTCTGAAACTCCACCACTTCATTCATTACTGCAGCAGTCAGTTGGCTGTGTGAAACTCCATCACTTCATTCATTACTGTAGCACTCAGTTGGCTGTGTGAAACTCCATCACTTCATTCATTACTGTAGCACTCAGTTGGCTGTGTGAAACTCCATCACTTCATTCATTACTGCAGCACTCAGTTGGCTGTGTGAAACTCCATCACTTCATTCATTACTGCAGCACTCAGTTGGCTGTGTGAAACTCCATCACTTCATTCATTACTGCAGCACTCAGTTGACTGTGTGAAACTCCATCACTTCATTCATTACTGCAGCCCTCAGTTGGCTATGTGAAACTCCATCACTTCATTCATTACTGCAGCACTCAGTTGGCTGTGTGAAACTCCATCACTTCATTCACTATTGCAGCACTCAGTTGGCTGTGTGAAACTCCATCACTTCATTCATTACTGCAGCACTCAGTTGGCTGTGTGAAACTCCATCACTTCATTCATTACTGCAGCACTCAGTTGGCTGTGTGAAACTCCATCAACCAGGGCAGTTACTGCAGCACTCAGTTGGCTGTGTGATACTCCATCAACCAGGGAAGTTACTGCAGCACTCAGTTGGCTGTGTGAAACTCCATCAACCAGGGCAGTTACTGCAGCACTCAGTTGGCTGTGTGAAACTCCATCAACCCATGGCAGTTACTGCAGCACTCAGTTGGCTGTCTGAAACTCCATGAACCAGGGCAGTTACTGCAGCACTGAGGTGGCTGTCTGAAACTCCATCAGCCAGGGCAGTTACTACAGCACTGAGGTGTCTGGCTGAACCTCCATCAACCAGGGCAGTTACTGCAGCACTGAGGTGTCTGTCTGAAACTCCATCAACCAAGGCAGTTACTGCAGCACTGAGGTGGCTGTCTGAAACTCCATCAACCAAGGCAGTTACTGCAGCACTGAGGTGGCTGTCTGAAACTCCATCAACCAAGGCAGTTACTGCAGCACTGAGGTGGCTGTCTGAAACTCCATCAACCAGGGCAGTTATATTGTCAGACTCTCAAGCCATGCTTCGGAAAGTTCAGAACGGATGGCTGCGGCAGGAATGGAAAACATCAATAGAATCCTCAAGTTTTCAAGAACTTGTGTGGATCTACTGTCTTGGTCATGCGGGGGTACGTGGCAATGAGAGAGCTGACAGGCTGGCCTCGAGAGCACACATAGTGGGGACACTGGACATGGATAAGGGAGAGATACTAAGGGCTATTAATGATCGCCTGCTGGATAATGACACTTCAATGGATGAATCAACAAGGCTGAGACTGTTGGAGTTTGGCATCAAACGTGGGACTAGCAGAAATGGACGTGAGAGAGGATGTATCCGTCGTATGTACAACCAGCGTGCTACAGATACAATTAGCATTTACACTCTTCGACATTTGCTGAGGTAGACTGTGCACCTATGGGTTTGCCCGGAGTGCAGTGAGGTCGATTCTTATTAACATTAACTTCATTCATTCATAACTCTTCACCTCCTGTACGCGTATGCCAGTTTCAGAGCAAGCCGCTCTTTATTCCCTCAAAGTCTGTCTTCAAATGCCTTACAGGTAAATCTCTAGATTTGACACCTGGAATGTTAAAGGTAAAGATAGTCCCATACCAGATACTGCCGTAGGGGAGTGAAGTCTTGGAAACTTGACTATACTAGATCCAGTGTTATAAGGCGGATCAGTTCGCTTCTTCGCTGCCTCTGCCTTCTCAAACTGAATTGGGGAGTCAGGTACACATTTACAGCTGGGTAGACTGGAGCGTGACGCCACTAGGTTTCGGACCGGGTAACTCTGTCGTAAGAACCAAGCGCTCTAACTACTCTCCCACTCGACCTGGAATGCACGAACAAGTAAGAACTGCAATGGTGGTAGCAGAAGAAAAAAACTAAACTGGAAAACTGACATCCTGAGATTGTGAAAAACAAAATGGAAGAGTATAAAGAACAAACAATTGAACAAAGAATAAACAGTGCTACGCTATGGACATGAGGAACAACGATAATCATTGTGTCGGGGCTTTAATTTGTTTCTATCTTCTTCAACGAGTTACACAGTCATGAACAACTACCCGTCATGGTCTGAGAGATTATTCATTAAGTGATCAATCCTTCTACAAGGCTCTAGTGGTGCCCAAACCCAATAAATTATTCTTCCGTCAATAAACGGAGCTGTAAATAAAGGTATTGGCTGCATAAAACAAGAAGACAGTTGACGTTGTGTGATGTTTGTTTACACTCAAAGCTGAAGAGTTAAAGAGTGAACTTACTTTTAGAACATATGCGTGTGCTTTCACATCCGGGTAATCAATAGTATTACATTTTTAAAAATGCCTCTCGTATTCTTCTATATAGAGAAACATTACCCAAGCAATACCTGGATCCATGCATACACAGATGGATCAGCAACTAATGCAACAGAAGATGGGGGTGGAGGACAGTGGCGTATCCTGGTAATGCGAGCTAGGCGTGCTGCTACTTAAAATGAATATGTACGCCTACTATTTAACTTCTTCCCCTCTTAATTTAAAAACCAACTATATTCAATTACGCAACGATAGTTATTAGGGGTATATGTCAACTATCTCCGAAATACTAATTAACTTACAACTTGAAACTCACTGTCACTGTAATAATCTGCATTCCCGGCAACTAACAAAAATTAATCACAAAAAACACTGGACGGACACAACCGATTTTTACAACTCGAGAGCTGCAGGACCACCGCACGCATGTTCGCATTGTATTTACGTATCTGGCCATGACCCCGTTCCAATCAAAGCAGTGTTCAGACGTGAATCCGAAACGTGCCGCACGCATTGTGACGGAATTACCCGAGAAACTTCGGGCGATTGCTACCAACCAATAAAAAACTGCACTATAAAAAGCGTCTGGGGAAACTGAAACTAGATTATACTCGTAGATTCTATGCGGGAAAATCCGTTATCCTGGTGCGTGCGGTCCGAAAGCAGAACATTAGAAGAGAAATATTTTATAGAATAATAAATTAAATTTTTATTTTCCTTCGGGCATAGGTGTGCGCTGCACGCACAGCACACATAAAGAATACGCCACTGGTGGAGGAGTCTTCCTGAGCTTAAGCAATGACACACAAAAAAAGATAGCAGTCGCAACAGGGAAATTTTCAAGTAACTTCAGAGCAGAGGCAGAGGCCTTAAAAACTGCATCAGAAATTCTATTGACAGAAGAAAGCTCAGAGAGACCAGTAGCTATCTTCTCAGATGCGCTGTCAGTGATTACAACGCTGAAAAGTCAAAGTAATGCTGAACTGTATGACCGAAAAGTAACACTTCACAGACTATGTCAGCAATACAAAAGTCGTGATACAGTGGATCCCTTCTCACTGCAACATCCATGGAAATGAAGAGGCTGATAGATTGGCAAAGGAAGGGAGACAACTTCCTCAACTTGACACACATATCACTTATGAGGAGGCCAAGAGTTTTATCAAGCGCAGGTACGGGCACAGGTGGAAAGAAGAGCATCCAGGCCACACAAAAAATAATCCGTATTACCAGCTCAACAAAAGTGAACAAGTGGTAATCTTCAGACTTCTCCCAGTTCACAAAAGATTGAGATACCATCTATTCAACAAATTAAAGATAGGAACTACTGATGAGTGTGACCGAAGCACCGATAAAATGACTGCCGAACATCTCCTTCAAAGGTGCCCAACATATGAGGAACAGAGAAAACGCATATGGCCATCACCAGTACCATTCCTGAAGAAAATCTACGGAGATATCAACAGCCTCAGGCTGACCACTGCTTTCTTTGAACTTATTCAAGTTGACATCTGAGGGTGAACGAAGAAGAAGAAGAAGATGTATTCTTCTTATTTTCCCGCTTCGGTCCTTGTTGAGCATACATCCAGCAGAGTAGTTAGACAACTTGGCTGTCCTGGCAAAAATACCGGATTCCGGGTTCAACACCTGGTAGCGTCACGCTTCGGTCTACCCAGCTTTAAAGGGCTACTTGACTCTGCTATCGAGTTATGGAAGGCACAGGCGTCGAGGAAGTGAACTAGCCACCTCATAAAGCTGAACCCTGACGTAGTGAAGTCTCTAACACTTCACGTCCCCACAGCCATATCTGCTTTGGAACTACCTTTACCTTGACCTTTGAACCACCACTGCCATTTGTCTCCTTGCATTAAGCCTGCATTAAACATTCATATGCTGACTCAGCAGCAGTTTCTGTCGCTATTTGTTTTGTATTATGAGGTTACCAGCTGTGACATATTATGATAATAGCTTTCATATATCTACGAGGGACGGTCAAAAAGCAATGCCTCGTAATTTTTAATTTCATTCAATAGGCAAGAAAACAGATAAAATTCACATGGAAATGTAACCCTAAGTCTGAACTTCAAAAATTTATTTCTCAATGTAGTCTCCGTTATTTGTTACAGTTTTTGTCCATCTTCTCACAAGGGCATGTATCCCCGCACGGTAAAAATGTGTGTCCTTTTTCCTAAACCACTGGCGTACGACGCGTTTAAGGGTCTCGGTGTCCTCAAAGTGATGTCCGCGAAGATCTTCTTTCAGTGGTCCAAACAGATGGAAGTCAGAAGGTGCAAGATCGGGACTATAAGGGGGATGTGGTAATAATGTCCAGCCAAATTCTGCAATCGCATCAATGGTGCGTTTAGCGGTGTGTGGCGTGGCATTATCGTGCAACAGTAGTGCAGTTCTCTGATCTTTTAATGGATACCCACCGTGCACAAACTTTTGAATAACCCAGGTCTTTAATGATGTTCTGGACACTGCCTTTACTAATGGACAACATGGAAGAAAGTTTATCTGACGGTCACCACGAATGATGCCATCAACTCGATGAATGTTGTGTGGAGTCACTGCGGTAGACGGACGGCCAGTCCGCTTTGCGTCAGCCACTGAGGATTGACCTACTTCAGTTTCGTCACAACGATGTACCCAACGTCGGACAGTGCTAACATCCACTGCTGAATCTCCATAAACATTCTTCAAACGTTCGTGGATGCGAATTGGGGTCTCGCCTTCAGCATTGAGGAATTCTATGACATAACGTTGTTTTAACCGAACGTCTCTGGCAGCCATTTTTAAACTGTTACAGTGGTGCCACCTGTTACTGAAACAGGTTGGTAATGCTATACAGTGCAGAAGAGTGTTTGAGGAATCCTGCTAAATTTACAAATTGCACACCGATGCAGTATTTACATACATAAAAAATAGGAGGCATTACTTTTTGACCTTCCCTCGTATTTCATTATCTACACTTTTCTTTTACCTAGCTTTCATCTACGCACGTTTTGTTAACACAAAACCCTCCTACAATCAGAGATCTGTCTCTTTTTCTAATTTTCTGAATCGTTCGTTTGAACGGTAATTAAACACGGCGAATCGCCAGATCAAAGGACGGGCTTCGCTCGATTTCGGTCGTTGGCCAGGGTCTGTGAGCGGTAAATGGAGTGAATATTTCGTCTGATTCGCAGATCGACCGAGAAAAAGACGAAATCTAAACGAAGGTGTTAAAAGTAATAAGTCTGAGCGAAGTTCTGGTAATTTAATATATATTCTCCAGCTTTTAAAATCCATTATTCAGTACTCCACAGATTTTAAAGACATCTAGCTTCGATTTCAAGAATCCCTTGTATTAGTGAAGTTTCTTAGTTTTTTCGTTGGAGATAGGCTTTGAAGTTTGTGTGAAGGTAATTATATTTACTAGTATTTTTGAGTGATCTAAGTGGTAAAATCGTCAATTATATTTTACTAGTTTTTTTTCTGTGCAGAGTGATTTACTAGATAGGTCCGTCATTTATATTTCTCTAGGTTTTACTGTGTTACAGTGGCTAGCAGAACAAATAATAATTTCTAGCTAAACTATGCCAGCTATAAAATAAATTTTATTAATTGCTAGTAACCAGTCAGAGAATATTTTAACCGACTAGTAAATGCACTGTTCATTATGAGTATTGACGAAATATATATTTATTTCTAATTCATGATGATTAATTTTTTTAAATGACTAGAATTTATTGCACAGAAGTTTTTAAGCGATAAGACAAGCTCTAAGCTTGTAGTTTATAATTTAAAGTTAAATAACCGAAGTGGATAAATATTATATTTTACGCGGGTTAAGGATAGGATTGAGAATACTATATTATGGTTAAGTATTTGTATTTTTTCTCCTTTACACAGTATTGTGTCAAACCCTAAACCGTACCAGCGGCTTCCATATAAATCTGAGAGTAACCATGCAAAAGAACAATTTAATTAGTATCTGAGTTTCTTCAAGGTAAACCTGTCTGAGGTTGTGTTTACACCCAGAAAGAGACAGAATACCAACCCAAAGAACATTAAGAGTGACTTTGTAACTGGGCATATAGATCCAGATTTCTTTTCCAATTTCATTTACAGTCAGCCCGTTGCGGTGAATTAACAAACATTAACATTTCCCGACGTTTGACCATTTGTGGTGTGACAAGGAATGTTTATACGGAGAGAAGTTACCGACCTGACATTTCCTATGTACTGGAAACCTCAAGCTATTGACACTATGAGCACTGTTAAATTTCTTAAATGGACAAATTAAATGTGACATAAACAGTAATCCTAAATAAAAATAACAAAGCGAACACTCCCCGGAGAAGTGAAGTTAACCTGTTTTTGAGGAGCTGGGGTTCTCTTTGCCAAAAATAACACTGGATTTGCTGTGTGTGTGTCCCCTAAAGATTGTGCCAGAAGATACAACACAAGTACTAGGTAAGAAAGAATGTTCGTGGCCACGGTTGTCTGAGAAGAGAGAAAGGATGAATGAATAATTCTCATATATATATATATATATATATATATATATATATATATATATATATATATATATATATATATATATATATATATATATATATATATATATATATATATATATATATATATATATATATATATATATATACATATATATATATATCTTGTAGAATCCATGTACTCACTTTGAGTATTTTTTAATGCAAGTTTTGCTAATGCTGTCCCTTTCAGAATAGATTAACGTATAAACTCTGTTCTTTACTGTAGAGGGAAATCCTAGACCATAGCGTATAAATCTTTCACTCTTTGGGTGTTAATAACTTTGTTCTAACGGGATCTTGTCTCAACAGAGGGAGGGAGGATTACACCTATGAGTCTAACTCTTTAAATAATTCATTAACTTATGTTCATTTGTATTTGATTGATATTCAAAATATTGCTGTTGTGAAGTTCTTTATGATAAATAAAATTTACATAAACTTTATTTACATGTGTCGTTCAGCTCGTCCCAACATATCCCTACATCCATTAAGATAGTTTTCACGTTCGTGCGTCTAATTGTGTTCAATTATCTGTGTGTGTGTAGAGGTGAGTGATTGAAAATATATATATATATATATATATATATATATATATATATATATATATATGTATATATATATATATTTATATTTATATATATTTTTATATATTTATATTTTTATATATTTATATATTTACAGTAGAACTCCATTTATCCGAACCCCATGGGACCGAGCATCGTTCGGATAATCAAATGTTCGGATAATTGGATTACATAATGTATCGAGTACATGTACACATATTTCTAAAAATAATTAACCATCACAAGGAAAATACACTATAAAACATATTTACTTGTACTGTAATAATAATACCCACACTGTATTAGATCACTGTATCACCAAAATCTTTTATTACACTGCAGTGCATGTACTACTTGTATTAATTATTTTTGTTAAGATAGAGAAATGTTTTCAAAATAACATTACAAACGATTCAAAACCAGGCGCAACTTACGTATACATGTACTTGCACAGATGTAGCCCACTATTTAAAATAATGAGGAATCCTCTTTTGCACCAAACTGGATAGTCTCCTTTTGGCTGCTAAGTCACGCATTCTCTTCAACAGCAGAAGCTGTGTAGGACAGCTGTCATCTTCTTGCTCGTACCAAGCCATCGCTGTTTCTAGTGCTATAAAGGCCTCTTCAGGACTTGGTCGACGTTTTGGTTTTTTCTTCATAATCTACAAGTACATCGTGTACTTCTGAGGAGTCTTCATCATCGGTCACTACATGTATTTGGTTTTCTTCTTGCACAAAAGACAAAATTTCTTCGTCATTCAAAAACTGAAAACCAGAATCATTATCATCTTCTAGCCACATGTGTGCATCATCTTTGTCGCAGTCCGAAAATCCGGGCATTGCTTGAAACAGTTCCACAACTTCATTTATACAATCATCATTTGTGTCCACTGCAGTAGTTTCATTTCCTCCTTTTTTCCCAAGCAATCTACTCCAAGCCTTGTTGAGATTATCTTGTGACAGTGTGGTCCAAGCATCAGCTAACATATAGCAGCAGTCTTTGAGATTAAGCTTTTTGGAAAACGCCACCACACTTTCTTCATCTTCAGCCAACAATAAACGACGCAGGACTTCCTTCTTGTACATCTTTTTAAGCTTTGCTATAACACCCTGATCCATTGGTTGAATCAGTGCTGTTACATTGGGAGGCAGAAAAAATTACTTTAAAATTTGCATCAACTGCATTCAATGTATCCGTCTCTGGATGAGATGGTGCATTGTCCAGTAGAAGAATTACTTTTCCAGTTTTCTTTTCTTGTTCTCTCAACCTCTTCACATTTGGGATGAACTGATTTGTATACCAATCAAGAAATATTTCACTATTCATCCAAGCACTCTTCTGTGCTTTGTAACACAATGGGAGACATGTCACATTCTTTAAACAACGTGGTTTTTTGGCTTTGCCGATCATTAGCACCGGTAAACGATGACTTCCACTGGCATTCGCGGCTACCAAAATTGTTACTCTCTCTTTGCACTTTTTAAACCCAGGGGCAGCTGCTTCGCGCTGAGATGCAAGTGATTTTTGAGGCAATGATTTCCAGTATAAGCCAGTCTCATCGGCATTATACACATCATCGAGTGAATAACCTTCTTCTTCCAAAAAAGCCAAGAAAGTTTCTTTAAAATTTTAGCAGCAGTTGCATCGCTAAATAAAGATTCCCCTTGAATCTCCAATTCTCGTATGCCATGACGAGATTTAAAGTTTCTTAATCATCCCTGGCTAGCCTTAAAGTCAGGAGGACCGTCAAGTTGATTGTTGAACTGAAGTGCCTTTTCACACAACAGAGAACCAGAGATAGGTTCCCCTTTGCTTCTTCTTTGCACAAACCATATATACAAAGCCTCTTCCAAGTTCACATCTTTCGCATTTCTCGTGGTTTTACGTTTCTTCGACCCATTTTCACTATCAAATTTCGATGCAAAACTCATAATTTTATCCTTGTTACTTTTGATGTCAGAGACGGTAGCTTTCCCAACATTGAAAATCCTCGCAAGTGAAGACACAGTTTCACCTTGTCCTAGTCTCTTGATAATTTCTGTTTTCGTTTCAATTGACAAAACATTGCGGTTCCTTTTATATGCTTTAGGCCTACTGGGAGGTGCCATATCGCACAGAGAAATACTTGTACACCAAAATTATTCTGCTGTAGTAGCAGACACAATTATTTTAAGTTGAACTGTCTGTTTAGCCAGTGTTCTACCTAGAACGCACACGTACTTTGGATTGGTAAACCAGATATTAACTAACTTTATGATCTAACTGACTTCCTGTACGTAAGCGACCGACCATTAGCCATCCCATTCTCTACAAATTGTTCGCACACATTTGAAGTTTGCCGCATCAAAAGATTCAGAATTTTAGTCTAACGTGACTGTGGCATCTGATTTTTTTTTTTTTTCTGGAAAAAGTGTTCGGATAATTGGATGTTCGGATAATTGGGGTTCGGATAAATGGAATTCTACTGTATCAATATATATATATATATATATATATATATATATATATATATATATATATATATATATATATATATATATATATATATATATATATATATATATATATATATATATATATATATATATATATATATATATATATATATATATATATATATATATATATATATATATTCATCGTGATCCGATAGAAACAGACTTTACCTTTCACCATTTCACTCGTGAAAATCTATTTCTTTACCTTATCTCCCACTGAGCTATCACCTGTTCTAGTTCTATTCAGACGGGACCAAAATTGATCTTAAATACCTATTCTAAAACCTACGACACCAGCCCCATTACACACATCTCTTACGTCATGCCTGAGGTTAGTCTTTCAATGTCTCTTCTGAGACTGCTAGAGATTGATGTTTGGATGGATGGAGGTTTGGATGGATGGATGGATATTTAGATGGATGGGTGGATGGATGAATATTTGGATGGATGAATATTTGGATGGATGAATGGGGGGATGAATGTTTGGATGGATGTTTGGATGGTGGAAGGATGTTTGAATGGTTGTTTGGATGGATGTTTGAATTGATGTTTGGGTTAATGTTTGAATTTTTTGATGGATATTTGGATTGATGTTTGGATGGATGTTTGGTTGAAAGGATGTTAAAATGTTTGGATGGATGGATATGTGGATGTTGGATATATGAATGTTTGGATGAATGAATGTTTGGATGGATGGATGTTTGGACGGCTGAATGTTTGGATGGATGGATGGACGTTTGGATGGCTGAATGTTTCGATGGATGTTTGGATGGCTGAATGTTTGGATAAGTGGATGGATTGATGTTTGGATTGATTGATGTTTGGATGGATGGATGTTTGGATGGATATACGAACGTTTGGATGGATGAATGGATATATGAATGTTTGGGTGGATGGATTGATGTTAGGATGGATGGATGGATGAGTGTATGAATGTTTGAGTGGGTGGATGTGTGGATATATGAATGTTTGAATATTTGGGTGGATGTATGGATATATGAATGTTTGAATGGATGGATGTTTGGGTGGATGGGTGGATATGAAAGTTTGGATGGATGGATATTTGGATGGCTGAATGTTTGGATGGGTGGATGGATTGAGGTTTGGACGGCTGAATGTTTGGATGGGTAGATGAGTGAATAATCGGATGGATGGATGTTTGAATGGATGGAAGTTTTGATGGGTGGATGGATGAATGTTTCGATGGGTGGATGGATTGATGTTTGGATGGGTGGATGGATTGATGTTTGGACGGCTGAATGTTTGGATGGGTAGATGAGTGAATGTTCGGATGGATGGATGTTTGAATGGATGAAAGTTTTATGGGTGGATGGATTGACGTTTGGATGGATAGATGGATTTATGTTTGGAAGGCTGAATATTTGCATTTGTAGATGGATTGAAGTTTGGACGGCTGAATGTTTGGGTGGGTGGACGGATTGATGTTTGGACGGCTGATTGTTTGGATTGGTGCATGGATGGATATTTGAACGGCTGAATGTTTGGATGGGTGGATGAATTGATGTTTGGACGATTGGATGGATGGATGTTTGGATGGCTGAATGTTTGGATGGGTAGATGGATTGATGTTTGGACGGCTGAATGTTTGGATGGGTAGACGAGTGCATGTTCGGATGGATGGATGTTTGAATGGATGGAAGTTTTGATGGGTGGATGGATGAATGTTTGGATGGGTGGATGTATTGATGGGTGGATGGATTAATGTTTGGACGGCTAAATGTTTGGAAGGGTGGATGGATTGATGTTTGGACGGCTGAATGTTTGTATGTGTGGATGGATTGATGTTTGGACGATTGGATGGATGGATGTTTGGATGGCTGAATGTTTGGATGGGTAGATGGATGGATGTTTGGATGGCTGAATGTTTGGATGGGTAGATGGATTGATGTTTGGACGGCTGAATTTTGGATGGGTAGACAAGTGAATGTTTGGATGGATGGATGTTTGAATGGATGGATGTTTTGATGGGTGGATGGGTGAATGTTTGGATGGGTGGATGTATTGATGTTTGGATGGGTGAATGGATTGATGTTTGGACGGATGAATGTTTGGATGGGTAGATGAGTGGATGTTCGGATGGATGGATGTTTGAATGGATGTATGTATGAATGTTTGGATGGATGGATGGAAGTTTTGATGGGTGGATGTATGAATGTTTTGAAGGCTGAATGTTTGGATGGGTGGATGGATTGATGTTTGGACGGGTGAATGTTTGGATGGGTAGATGAGTGAATGTTCGGATGGATGAATGTTTGAATGGATGGATGTATGAATGTTTGGATAGATGGAAGTTTTGATGGGTGGATGGATGAATGTTCGTATGGCTTGATGTTTGGATGGCTGTTTCGATAGGTGAATGTTTGGACTAGTAGATGGATGGATGGATGAATGTTTGGATGGGTGGATGGATGTTTGTATGGATGGATGGATGTTTGGATGGGTGTGTGAATGGGTGGATGTTTGGATGGGTGGATAGATGGACGTTTGTATGGATGGAGTTTTGGATGTTTGGATGGATGGATGTTTGTGTGACAACATTTTGGTTGTGTTCTATTACTCCCCTTCTGTCTCTCATACTTTCTCCATTTATGTCCTTCATTTGTCGCACAAAAACGTGCCACATCGCCGCGCCTTAGATTTGTTGACCTCTGTTCATATTGCAAAAGTGTCTCTTCACGGCTAATTGACCATCCTTAAGGATTAATTGTAATCGCTTAAGTTGTTAAACCAGATTGAGTTCGTACGGTCAACTGAAAGTATTGGTTACTTTCTAAGTACACCTTTCCTGTCAGACAGACATGACCGTCTAGGCGCATTGTTCGCTACAAACGCGAGGTTACAAATCGTAATTTGAAACGTAATTAAGAGAAGGGAAGAAGTCGGGCCATATATGGGAGATGAGGTCGTGTGTTTAAATTTTAAAATGATATTTTTAAAACGCGCGGGGTAAATTAAATAACTGACAATTCCGCCCCACTACATTCTGCTCATGGATTGGATCATATGAGAATCAGAAATAAACATTTATTCTGATTGGAAGTTTTGTCGGAAACACCAGATGGAAGCGTGGGCAGGAAAACTGCAATATAATCTAGCAAATTCGGAGGCTAAAACACACTTCATTCCAGAATCGTCAAAGAGACAGCTCGGACTGAAGCCAGGAAAGAATAGAGTTAGGATTCTGACATCATAAGACTGGACAAAGCACGCATCGGAACTCCTTCTGAACACTACGGCAAAGAAGATTTACCTGGTAATACGGAAACCGGACTCCTGCAGAACCTACTCTCAAAAGTCACAGAGGGACTCTAACTAGAAATATTACATCTGACGCGTGTTCGAGGCATCTTTATCAAGTTGCCAAGACTATTCTACTGAGCAAGAAGTCTAGTTCCCAACTAATTTGAGGTAAGTTGTAACATATATTTTATACTTTGAATTTGACATGTTTGTACTTACTAGTAAAAGTCCATACGAGTATATTCATAAACCACCACAGCAAGCGCTGGTGATTGCTTCATGCTAATTCTCACAGGGAACCAAAAGCAGAGGTAACCCCTGACTCTGAATGGAGCAGGAAGTGAGTGATGATTACATCAGCATTTGAATAGTTTATATTATCATTTTGTGAGTTATATTGAAACTTAACCATGTTCATTCAAGGACAAGCCATAGTATTCGTCACTGTCCAGTCTCATTTTCCCATTAAGTTACTTAAAAGATGATGGTGATTTCACATCATATTCCCTGAGTTATGCTGTATATACTCAGGGAGGATAAAACTTCAGAGAGAAAAAAAAAAACTGGTGGACGGGCAGCAGGGAAGGCGCCTGTTTAATGTTAGAAAAACAAAAACTTCGCAGAGGCCGTTGTTCTTTTTATTTTCTCTAAAGTTCGTGCTACGAGTCTGTGATTCAGAAAACTGAATGTCGACACTAGACGGCTATATCTGACGGGCATGAGTATGTTCAGCACTGACACCAGAAGATGTTACACTCTGCGCCCTTCGCGCGGGACGTGCCCATTATCATAGATAGACAATTTGACGAAGAACAGCGGCAGTGCTCACTGATTTTCAGCTAAGTGCTTATTAAACAGGCTACAGCAATGAACATTTACCTTCCATCAAGTATCGATGACGATAGCCAAGTTTTTCTACATCTTATCTAAACATAACTTTTACCACCTTCAGTTATGTTGCTATGGTATAATGATACTGTAGAGGCTGGCACTGCTGACAAGGATGTTGTCAGAAAGAGGTCGGGCTTACTAACAGTGGCCGACAGTCTTATAACAACGCGAATACAGTGGGTTGTAGGAACGGGCCAATGGTGATAATGTGAATATAACTGTGGCGGTTGGGTCATGACGGTTGACCAACGTATAAGAAATCTGGACTGGACCCTTGGTATCACATAAATGACGATTTATTCAATGTAGACAGATTCATCATAGACATAGATCATCAGTTATACAATTGACAGTAGCATTTCATCAAATTATGTTTCATTAGAACATGGCATCAATCACGAACTTGACCGACTCTCTGACCGCCGACGTCTCAAGGACGGCCGAAGCTCTACGGTGAACAGTTCTGGTATTCTAGTATTCATAACGGAGCTTTGACTAATACAAGGGTTTTATGGAAGAAACCCTGACAATATAATGTAGTACGATCCAGATAAAAATCAGCAAGGATATATGCACACTAGCGACACGCCACGACAAGACGTGTCGAAGTTCTACCAAATCTTGTCACGAATAAATACGGTATCAAATATGATACATAATCAAGCCATGTGTTGGCTAGAACTGTTGAGGATTGTTTCCGGGTTTGCAAGCATCTGGGTTTCAGCTCTATTCGGATGGTTGCACCATGAAACACCTCAGCTGAATAAATAAATGAAATGGATCGCATATATCGATGCATGACGCGTTAGACATAGTTACGACAGTCTGTGTGTGGCCTTGGAGCCAAATGGCAGTGTTTTCAAATGTGTGGCATGGCCACTTATCCAAAGTGTTTCGAACGTGTGTCATGGCCACTTATCCAAAGTGTATAAACGTCTGTGTTCGGGCGTTTAAGCCGATATAATAATATAGGACCCTTGAGTCTTAAAATATAAGACGGCAATAGTAGCTGCAATAATTTATGATTTAACGTAAGTCGTAAAATATGAAACGCAGTTAGAATATGTAGTGCTGATTAAGCCTGGCTTTGAATCTTTCTTCTTTGATCCTTAGCCGCCGACCGTCAAAGCAGTCAGTGGCCATCACGCCTAGTGGCGTCTTGTAGGGCAACAAAAAATTGATTCCACTTTGCTCGGTCGGTGGCCATCCTTCGTACAGTGCCCCAACTCTGGTTCATTCTTTGCATCTCAGCCTCCACAGTCCTCCGCCAGGTTGTTTTTTGGTCGGCCTCTCTTTCGTTTTCCTTCAGGGGTCCAAAGCATAGCTGTTCTTGTGATGGCATCGGGGTCTCTTCTGAGGACATGACCAACCCAGTTCCAGCGTCTGACAGCTATGATGGTGTGCATGTCCTCTTGCTTGCTACGAGTAAGCAGATCTTGGTTAGTGATGGTATTCGGCCAAAAGATTCGGTGAATTTTTCTTAGGCATGTTGTGTGAAAAGAGGACAATTTGGACATTTCCTTCTCTGTAACTCTCCAGCATTCCGCACCATAGAGAAGCACAGAAAGCACACAGCTCTGATATAATCTTAATTTTGTGCTTGTGCTGTATTGGGAGGACTTCCAGATGTTGTTTAGGCTACAGAAGGCTGTTCTTGCCTTATTCATTCTGATGTTGATGTCTTTGCCTGCCCCGCCGTCTGGTGTTACTATGCTTCCTAGGTATGTGAAGGTATCTGTCTGTACCAATTGCTTATTCCTTACTGATATGGGCTCAGGGCTGCTCACTTAATGTAAAGCTGTCTTTGCCATTCTGAGCACTGCTCTGTAATGTTCCTGAGAGTGAATATATGATCTACACATCTCCTGTTCTTTCTAAATCCAGCTTGTTCTTTCCTCAGTTTGTGGTCTACTGCCTTTGAAATTCTCTGTATAATTATCCTGCCTAGTATTTTGCTGGGAACTGAAAGAAGAGTGATTCCTCTCCAATTATTGCAGTCTGCAAGATCTCCCTTCTTGGGCAATTTGACAATTATTCCTTTGTTCCACTCTGATGGTATTGTCCCCGTTTTCCAGACTTGTGCAAATAGTGGTTCTAATAGTTCTGCTGCTAGCTCAGGGTCTGTCTTAAATAGCTCTGCATTTAAGTTATCATGGCCCGGAGCTTTGCCGTTCTTTAACCCTTTGATTGCTGTGATGATTTCTTCTTTTCGTGGAATGTCTGTATTCACATCTAGATCGTTTTCAGCTTCAGGAACATTCAATTGTGTCTCTGGTGGTTCCTTGTGCAGAGTTTCTCTGAAGTGCTCTGCCCATCTTGTTTCTTGTCCCTCTGCTGTCGTGATGAGATTACCTTGCTTATCTCTTACTAATGTAATATTGTTTGCACCTCGTTTTCCGCTGATGAATTTAGTTATTTTGTATACTGTGTTTTGTTCATTTCTCAGTGCTGCCTCCTCTGCCTGTCTTGCAAGATCGTCTAGGAAATTCCTTTTGTTGGCTCGGGTTTGGCGTTTAACTTCCTTGTCCAGCTGACTGTACTGTTCGCTATATAGTTGCTTTAACCTGGGGGACTTCGCTTCTGTTTTCTTTCTTTTCATTTCTTTTCTCATCGTTATGGTGTTTAAAGTTTCTGGTGTTATCCAGTCTTGCTTCTTCCTTTCCTGGAATCCCAAGCATGATTTGCTGCTTTCTTTGTATATTGTTGAAATGGTGTTGAAATTCTGGTCTATATCATCAGTCAATGTCTTTTCCTGACTTTTGGCAAATTGATATCGTTTCTTTATGTCGGCCGCAAAAGCTTTTCTGGTAAGGGAGTCCTTCAATTTGCTGATGTCAAACCTTTTCTGTGTAGTTACAGTTGGTGCAACCCTTCTTAGTTTCACTTTCAGTTTTGCTACTACTAAATGGTGATCACTTCCCACATCTGCACCTCTTCTTACCTTCACATCTTGTAATGCATGTCTCCATCTACCGTTAACCATGATGTGGTCTATCTGGTTTCTGTCCCAACCATTTGGTGATTCCCATGTTAATTTGTCAATTTCTTTATGTGGGAAGAGTGTTCCTCCAATGACCAGGTTATTAATGCTACAGAAACTTATTAGTTTATCCCCATTTTCGTTTGCTGTTCCGCTGCCGCATTTCCCCATTGTTCTTTCATTATATGTATTGTGTGTACCAACTTTCGCATTGAGGTCTCCCATTACTATAACAAGATCATATCTAGGTGTATCTTCCATTTCTTTCTGCAGTTGTTGATAGAATTCATCCTTGACCTCCTCATCGCTATCATTCGTTGGTGCGTAGCATTGTATTATTGTAGTGTTGGTGAATCTCCCTCTCAATCTTAATCTTATCAGTCTGTTGTTGATGGGTTTCCATTCCAGTAATGTCCTTTCTATTCCTTTCTGTAGAATAATGGCTACGCCTTCATTGTGTTGTCCATCCTCTCTTCCAGAGTAAAGTACTGTTTCTCCTGTTGCTGTTTTAACTTTTCCTGCCCCTGTCCATCTGCTCTCGCTTATCCCTAGAATGTGTAACCTATAGTTTCTCATTTCTGCCGTGACCTGTCTTAGTTTACCTGTCTCGTACATTGTCCTGACATTCCAAAACCTATTCTTGTATCCTGTTTTGCGGTCAGGACATCCGTTTTCATGTCAGTGGCTTCCTTTCGGCTTTCACCACTGACAGTCATACGAGCCACAGACTCCGAATGTCCATCCCGCAGCAAAGTTTGTTCATTTATTATTGTTTCCGTAACTTCATTTTTTTTTTACACAGACAGGGGTGTCAGCCCTGCCTGGCTTTGAATGCCAAAGTAAATTTATATATTAGACAGTGTATCTAATAGAACTAGCAGAATATTTGATTCTGTATAAATACAAGAATTATACCAAACAGTTTTGGTGGAAATATAATCGAACGTTAATTATAACGATAATGTATCGGACAGGCAATGTCGGTGAAATATAGACTCTACGCTATAATGTATCCAGTGCTCTGGATGTAAACTATATTAAGTAGTGTCTTTGATTCATGATGGAAGAATGAATCCTTATTAAATTATTATGTCGTCAAAAACTGGTCTTATTCAATAACGTATTCAAGGTTCCAGTTATGACTGTTTTATGAAGAATGACCATTGACCTTCAAATGAATACACACGATGTCACACTGATAATACGAAATGAAACAATATAACACGGTCATTCAAATATATATGAACGTTTATTGAAAGCACGTTTAAAATGCAATTGCTTGAAAGAAGTATTAAAAGAATCCATGGTTGTAACAAATATCGATACCGGGTGGAACACAGAACAGAAGATCAAATAATTATACGAAATATAATACTAGACTAAACCATTTAAATCAGTGAAAATCCCATAACAAGAACAAAAACTCCACACAGGGAGGTGTAATATTATCTCTACGTTGAGTCTTCCCACGACTTGGGGGTAAGACTCTCAATAATCTCCGTCAAAAGACGTATGTCTCAAACAACAGACTTTATGGATCTCTCTACAGCGTAACTGCTGTTTGGCAACAAAAAACCGATCGCACCAAGTTGCGCTATTTGGTTCAAGTATTGTGCCCGACGGCGCGTAAATAAATAAACATATACAACTTACTTAGATGCGCTCACATGTGCGTCTATCAAGACTAGACGGGCATGTAAGAGTCTCACACACTTAACTCCCACACGAAAAAGGACTTAACAATAACCTTTTTTTAAAATGTTACATAAGAATTGAAAATTAAATTTGTTAAATATTGTTTTACAAGTTCATAGTTGATTCAGTTATTATAGATAGGAGTGATCACGTATGAATCATATCTTATATATATATATATATATATATATATATATATATATATATATATATATATATATATATATATATATATATATATATATATATATATATATATATATATATATATATATATATATATATATATATATATATATATATATATATATATATATATATATATATATATATATATATATATATATTTACACCTATAGAGCCAATAATAAGGAGAATGTTAATGATAATTCAATGGGAGGCTTGTACGAGCTAAATTAAATTACGAGAATACATCTTCACAAAAGGCGGCGGGCAGATAAAAAGTTAACATTGCTAAGACACATTCAGCATTGTTCTTGACTTCTGAAATGTCCTATGAAGATTGTCTCGAGCTAGATGCATCATCATTCTTCTATCCGTATCGCTGCCAAGAGTAATCTTGTGTGACAGTAGATAACTTTGAAGACCCACATTAGATACTCTATGTTTTGGCCATCGTTGGACCATCACTGCAGAGCAAAGGGGAGGCAACCCGTGACAGTTTGGAAGGGTGAATGGATGGACAGATGTTTGGATGGATGGATGGATGGAAGGATGTTTGAATGGATGGATGTTTGGGTGGGTAGATGGATGAAGGGATGTTTGGATGGGTAGATGTTTGGGTGAGTAGATGGATGGATGTTTGCATGGATGGATGTTCAGATTGATGGATGTTTGGATGGGTGGATGGATGGATGTTTGGATGGGTGGATGGATGGGTGGATGGACGTTTGAATGGATGGATGTTTGAATGAATGGATGTTTAGATGGATGGATGTTTGGATGGATAGATGGATGTTCGGATATGTGGATGGATGGTTGAATGGATGGATGTTTGGATGGATGGATGTTTGAATGGATGGACGTTTGGATGGATGGGTGTTTGCATGGATGGATGTTTGAGTGGATGGATGTTTGCATGGATGGATGTTTACATGGATGGATGTTTAGATGGATAGATGTTTGGATGGATGGATGGATGGATGTTTGGATGGATCCAAGGTTGAATAGATTTACACAGACAGGCAGACAGACAGACAGACAGACAGACTGATAGATAGATAGATAGATAGATAGATAGATAGATAGATAGATAGATAGATAGATAGATAGATAGATAGATAGATAGATAGATAGATAGATAGATAGATAGATAGATAGATAGAACCTTATCGTCAAAGGGTTGAGAATTGGGCATGCAGTCCCGTCTGACATTCTGCACTTCCTTTCTCTCATCTTTCATACTGAGTTCATTTATTCTCACATACATGTTACCTGTCAATTTCAAGGAATTTAACATTGTAAAAGTAAAATAATAGCATACTCACATTCTTCTTCTTCTTCTTTGATCCATAACCGCCAACCGTCAAAGCAGTCAGCGGCCATCACGCCTGGTGGCGTCTTGTAGGGCAGCAACAAATTGATTCCACTTTGCTCGGTCGGCGGCCATCCTTCGTACAGTGCCCCAACTGTGGTTCATTCTTTGCATCTCAGCTTCCACAGTTCTCCGCCAAGTTGTTTTTGGTCGGCCTCTCTTTCGCTTTCCCTCGGGGGTCCATAGCATAGCTGTTCTTGCGATGGTATCAGGGTCCCTTCTGAGGACATGGCCAACCCAACTCCAGCGTCTGCCAGCTATGATGGTGTGCATGTCCTCCTGGTTACTCCGAATAAGTAGTTCTTGGTTGCTGATGGTGTTTGGCCAAAAGATTCGGAGAATTTTCCTTAGGCAGATTGTGTGGAAGGAGGACAGTTTCGACATTTCCTTCTCTGTTACTCTCCAACATTCCGCACCATAGAGAAGCACAGAAAGTACGCAGCTCTCATACAGTCTTAATTTGGTGTTTGTGCTGTACTGGGAAGACTTCCAAATGTTGTTGAGAATAGCAAAGGCTGTTCTCGCTTTATTCATTCTGTTGTTAATGTCCTTGCTTGTTCCGCCGTCAGGTGTTACTATGCTTCCTAGGTAAGTAAATGTGTCTGTCTGTTCTAACTTCTGGTTCCTTACTGTTATTGGCTCAGGATTGCCCACATTTAGTGTCATGACCTCTGTCTTCTTCAGATTGATGTTCAGGCCAACCTGCTGGCCATACTTATTCAGTCTATCAGTTTTGTCTTGAATGTGTTGGTGTGAATGCGCGAGCAGTGCAATGTCATCTGCATATTCCAAATCTTCCAGTGTAGAAAACGTTGTCCATCTAATTCCCCTTGGACTGCCCTCTGTTGTCTGGCGCATCACCCAATCTATGACTGTCAAAAATAATGTTGTTGATAAGGGGCATCCCTGTCGTACTCCTGTTTTCACTTCGAAAGTTACATTACTCGATCCAACACTGCACGTAAAGTTAGAATAGAGGCTTTTTATAATGGAAACAATGCGGCTGGGAATTCCATAAGCCCTCAGAATTTTCCATAGGCTGTCCCTGTGTATGCTGTCGAAAGCCTTTTCAAAATCAACAAAGTTAATGTACAGCTGTCTCTGCCATTCTGAGCACTGCTCTATAATGTTCCTGAGGGCAAATATATGATCTGCACATCTTCTGTTCTTTCTGAAGCCCGCTTGTTCTTTCCTCAGTTTATGGTCAACTGCTTTTGAAATTCTCTGGATGATTATCCTGCCTAGTATTTTGCTGGGAACTGAGAGGAGGGTAATTCCTCTCCAGTTGGTGCAGTCTGCAAGGTCGCCCTTCTTGGGCAATTTGACAATTGTTCCTTTACTCCACTCTGTTGGTGTTGTCTCAGTTTCCCAGACTTGTGCAAATAGTGGTTCTAATAGTTCTGCTGCTAGTTCAGGGTCTGTCTTGAATAGCTCAGCATTCAGATTGTCGTGACCAGGCGCTTTTCCATTTTTTAGCCCTTTGATAGCTGTGATAATTTCTTCTTTTCGTGGAATGTCTGTATTTACGTCTAAGTCACTTTCAGCCTCAGGAACATTCAGCTGAGTCTCTGGTGGTTCCTTATTCAGTGTTTCTCTGAAGTGCTCTGCCCACCTTGTTTCCTGCCCCTGTGCTGTGGTGATGAGATTTCCTTGCTTGTCTCTTACTAACGTTATGTTGTTTGCACCTCGTTTTCCACTGATAGCTTTAGTTATTTTATAAACTGTGCTTTGTTCATTTCTCAGTGCTGCCTCTTCTGCCTGTCTTGCAAGGTCATCCAGAAATGTCCTTTTGTTAGCACGGGTTTGACGTTTTACTTCCTTGTCCAGCTGACTGTACTGTTCACTATATATTGCCTTTAACCTGGGAGACTTAGCTTCTGTTTTCTTCCTTTTCATTTCCTTTCTCTTCGCTATGGTGTTTAGCGTTTCTGGTGTTATCCAGTCTTGGCTCTTTCTTTCCTGGAATCCCAAGCATGACTTGCTGCTTTCTTTATATATTGTTGAGATGGTGTTGAATTTCTGGTCCACATCATCGGTCTCTGTTCTTTCCTGGCTTTTGGTAATCATATATCGTCTCTTTACGTCGACCACAAACGTTTTTCTGGTGAGGGGGTCCTTAAGTTTCGTGATGTTGTATCTTTTCTGTTTGACTGCAACTGGTCCAGCACTAATCATGAAATAAAATGTTCTTGAAAAGTACAAAATATTATTACCATGAAATAAAATATGTTGAAAAGTACAAACTAATTATTATCATGAAATAAAATGTGTTGGAATGTGCACACATCATCGTTAAATCTACATTCCATAATATATATTTTATCAGAACTCATAAAGCATTCGAAAAGTCTACGATTGTATGAACAGGGACTGAGGTGGTTTTTTAGATCTTGTGGAAGATAGTTCCAAAGATGAGCAGCAGAGTAAGCTATGCTTTTCTTGAATAAGTCAAGCCTAGGCTTGGGAACTTGTAGTTTGTTATGGCGGTGACTGTGTCTTTCATTGTATTTGAACATTCGTCACAGATATGTTGGAGCATCCTGTGATAGAATTTTGTGAACAAATTTAGCTTTGTTGAACAGAAGGCGCTTTCTTAGGGGCAGTGCTTTGAGATCTTTATACAGATCTACACACTGCGTATGGTAGTTGTCAGAGACTAGACGCACTGCACGCTTTTGTAGTGAATGGAGTCTTTTTGTGTTGGACATGGAGCAACTATCCCAGAATTTGGAGCAATAGTCAAGGTGTGTTTGTATGCGAGATATATAATACAATTTTCTTGCTTCTTCATCTAGGAAATGTTTGATTTTAGCTAACTGGTAAACTTTCTGTGCTCTTTGCTTGGTCAATGCATGTACATGTGAGTTCCAATTTAGATGCTGATCAACAATTAGACCTAGAGTTTAACGTTCACTTACGTGTTCAATTAGGGAGATACCAATGTAAATCTGAAGTTTTGTTTAGATAGATAGATAGATAGATAGATAGATAGATAGATAGATAGATAGATAGATAGATAGATAGATAGATAGATAGATAGATAGATAGATAGATAGATAGATAGATAGATAGATAGATAGATAGATAGATAGATAGATAGATAGATAGATAGATAGATAGATAGATAGATAGATAGATAGATAGATAGATAGATAGATAGATAGATAGATGTGTGGATAGGTTAATGGATTGAAGGATGCTGGGTGGGTGATTGGATGGATGGATTGGGTTCAGGTTGACAGTCTGACTGACACATATAGCAAATCAGACAAACAGGCAGAACGAACGGAACAAAGTATTTATACAAAGGAAAGAATATAGACATTCCAGCATTGTATTGTTCACTTTTCCCTGAAGTAGAATGATATTAATAGCATACAAATAATGGACAGACAAAAAAGGAGACAGATAAAAGATGCATGGAGACGAGTACAACGCATGCCATCGCATTTAACAGACATGTTCATACTTGTAAAGGCTCTAAGAGTGCAAAAATGTGCACAAAGAAGAAGCTCTCTTCGGAATTACATTCTGTTTTCGATGCCGGCTGGGAGCAGACATATCAATCTCGCGAGACTTGAACCGCGTGCAGGAAGGTAGGCACTATGGGTCAGAGTCATGAAGAGATTTGTGCAAATATTTTTGGGTGTTAGCGGACAAGGAGTAACTTTCTGAAGCACGCCGGAAGTAGATGTGTCCCAAATAGTGTATACTTGACTGATGATTGATGCTTTCCGACAGCCTCCAAATTGTTGAGTTGACAAAACTTAGTCCCTAATCGTCACTTCAGATTGTCGTTATATTTCACACTGAAAACAGAGAGTGGGTTATGAGAGCAGGTGTTCAGAAATATACCTTTAGCTCCTTCGTTTCCTGTTCTATTTTTTATTCTTACGCAAAGGACCCATAAATCAGTATGTATATCCGCAGAAATGACGACAATTGATTAGAGTCGTCATTGAGCATAGATCCTAAGCACAAGCAAGCCAAGTTCTACAGTACCGTGCCATCATCTCAAGGTTTTTCTATGTCCTACTTATCATTTTTATTTCTGTCTCCAGTTCTCTTCTCTGTGTGTTGTGTCTACCACCACTTATCTTATTATGGGGATTCCAAACCAAGGGCTGTCTGGTAGTACTGTCAACAGGGTTCCTTACTTGTGTGTGTGTGTGTCAGATATATAATGTCCCATGTAGTTCTGTCAACAGGGTTCCTTAGTTGTGTGTGTGTCATGTATATAATGTCCCATGTAGTTCTGTCAACAGGGTTCCTTAGTTGTGTGTGTGTGTGTCATATATATTTAATACCCCGTGTAGTACTGTCAACAGGGTTCCTTAGTTGTGTGTGTGTGTCAGATATATAATGTCCCGTGTAGTACTGTCAATAGGGTTCCTTAGTTGTGTGTGTGTGTCATATATATAATGTCCCGTGTAGTACTGTCAACAGGGTTCCTTAGTTGTCTGTGTGAGTGTCATATATATAATGTCCCGTGTTAGTTGTCTGTGTGAGTGTCATATATATATAATGTCCCGTGTAGTATGTATGATGAAGACTTTCGTAACTCGATGTCTTGTATACATCCATAGATACTTAATAGATGTACGACGATGTTAGATGGGTCTAATTTGTATATATTTTGTTACCAATTAATTTGTGCCTATGGAAAAAGTTTATGCTGGATGTAAAATGCGTTCCCTACTGTTAACTCCGAGATGATTACTTCACAAAGGTCACAGTCTACAGAATGATAATTGGCATTGATGCCCCTGAACACCTAGTCCGCATGGGAGGTGATGACTCACAACCTTGGCGACACCATTTGCTTTTGTTATATAATACTGGCACCACTCTTTTCATATCCGATGCTGGCAACACTGTTTTGTTGGATAATGCTGACAATACTGTCTTCACATATAATGCTGGCAACCCTGTTTTCATAATCAATGCTGGCAACACTGTTTTGTGTTATAATGCTAGCAACACTGTTTTCTTATATAATGCTTGCAACACTGTTTGGTTGGATAATGCCGACAATACTGTCTTCATATATAATGCTGGCAATACTGATGACTATGCGTATTTATTAATTTGTACAGGTTCAGAGACAATACGAGCCTACAAATGACCCGCTGAATTCTAAATCAGTTCACTGTTGTGCATGTTCGTGTTTAGTCACTTAGTGTTGAGGTGTGTGAAGGTTGCATGCTTTCGACCTTTCTGTCTGTAAAATCACATAACACATGTATTCTCGGTCTCCGAAAATATATTTAATACACTGTTTTCATCTGCCAGTTCTGGGCATCAACGTCCATGAAATTAATTACCGCTGCCCAAACCAAATCGGAAAGTTGACTTCCCCTCTTCTTTTCTTTCTTGGTCCTACCTGTTTGTACTCACACCAGATTTGATGACGTCTTTCATGTCTGACTAGTGTTAATGTAACTAGCTAGTCTCTAATACAATTTTCTACTTAATAGTAGCGTTATTCGTGCTGAGGAATAGGCCAACCGGTCACAGTAGCTCCATGCTCCGTTAGGAGCGCAAAGGAAAATGGTAATGAATGCATATAAGCTCACAGTAAAACTATAGTATTAGCGAAATAGGATTACTCCAGTACTGTGTCATGTTTATTATGGCTGTTGGTAGGTTTTTTTTTTTTTTAATTTGAGACACTTGAGACCAAGAGGGTTTTCACCAATAAACCTTTTTGTCACTTCTGACAAGAATAAATCGTGGTTTTATCAAGTCTTCAAGGTGAAGAT
Source organism: Oreohelix idahoensis (assembly GCA_024509875.1). Lineage (NCBI taxonomy): Eukaryota > Metazoa > Mollusca > Gastropoda > Stylommatophora > Oreohelicidae > Oreohelix > Oreohelix idahoensis. The sequence goes on along the minus strand of JAMPIV010006206.1, from coordinate 387,438 downwards.
AGTCGATCGTAGTTAATATTGTCAGAATGAGAACAGCACAAATGTAAAGGGTTGTAACAGTTTTGTCACTTGCGCCGTCGAGACAATATGATTTTTGATTAATGAATCTAGTGCATTATTATCTTCATTGCCCAGATGAATATAGCACATTAATGTCTTCATTGTCTGAGATAATCTAGCGCATTACTGTCTTCATTGTCTGAGATATTCTAGCGAATTATAATTTTCGTTGTCCGAGATCATTTAGCGAATTATTGTCTTCTTTGCCTGAGATAATCTAGCGAATTATTGTTTTCTTTGTCCGAGATAATCTAGCGAATAATTGTCTTCTATGCCTGAGTTAATCTAACGCATTTTTGTCTTCATTGCCCGTGTAGTCCCCGGAGATCTCTGAAGTAACAGAGAAAGAATAGCACCACTACTCCTTCAGGTATGTATCTTCTTCTTCTTCCGTCCTTAGCCACCGACCGTCAAAGCAGTCAGTGGCCATTACGCCTAGTGGCGTCTTAGGGCAACAGCAGATAGGTTTTCTTTGCCATTGTTTCCCATCACGCCTATTGGCGTCTTTAGGGCAACGGCAAATCAATCCTTTGCTGTTGTTTCCGTAATCGAAGTGACTGGCAAACGGGTGATCAGCCCGTTGGTTCAGGTATGTATAAAAGAACTAAAATGAGGTTGTGTATGAGATTACCAATTTTATTATTTAAACAAAGTGCAACAGAAACCACAGCAGCAGGAGCACAGGAATGTGTTGGTGAAGGTTTGTTGCAAGGAGACCAGCTTCAGTGGCGGCTGCGAGCAGCATATTGTCTCTGAGAGCCCTGGGAGGTTGTGATGATATTTCTCGCTTCCCTTTTTTGTATTTTCTTTCTCTCTCTCTCTCTCTCTCTCTCTCTCTCTCTCTCTCTCTCTCTCTCTCTCTCTCTCTCTCTCTCTCTCTCTCTCTCTCTCTCTCTCAATTTCTACTTATTTCTCATTTTCGGAGCACAGTCACTTGTTTACACTTCTTCCTGTAATAACACTGACAAACAATATTTTTCTTTCTTAAATAAGAATAAGTGTTCTTAGGTCAGTTTCTTGCGCTGATTTCAAATTTGAAATCCGTTTATCTCTATCACATCGGGTTCTTAAGATATTTGTGAATAAATATATTTTTGGGAAACCGTTATTTGCTCCGTTTCATTTTTACTATATAACTTATTAAAAATTAATAAAATGCAAAATAATTCTACTTTTTATACTGCTAAAAGATGCATGACATATGTTACGCTATTTTTCAAATAGTTACTGTATTTTGAAATAATTCCGAGCGAAATATGGCTTCTGGAAGTTGTAGAAATTCGGCTGATCTTTTCTGTTATGTGTGCGGATATTTTACCGATCGTGTTCACCAGAAAAAACTTTACACTAAAGAAAGCATATGAACTTTATTTCGATTCGAAAGTTGATGATGTAAATAAATCTTGGAAGCCAAATGCAGTTTGTTTGACTTGTGCAAATACATTGGCAGGTTGGTTACGAAAATCGCCAAATCATAAGTCGATGCCTTTTGGAGTGCCAGTAATATGGCGTGAACCGACAAATCACGTTACTGATTGTTACTTCTGCTTGACACATATCCATGGTTTCACTTTTAAAACTAGAAAATCTGTGGTTTATCCAAATATTGAATCGGTTTCGAAACCAATGCCTCATGATCCAATCACGAGTCCGATCCCAATTCCACCAGAACAATATCCGTTGGACTTGAATAAACTATCAGAAAGTGATAGTTTACCTGCTTTAGAAACTAATTCTGACTCGGATTATTTACCGGTGAATGATGGTGTTCACTTAATTAACCATTCAGAACTTTCAGATCTAATACGTGATCTCGCTCTTACCAAAGGACAAGCGGAATTACTCGGTTCGCGACTCAAAGAATGGAATCTTTTAGCGCCCAATACTCCTATATCTAAATTTCGTCATAGACACAGAGAACTTGTTCAATACTTTGAGATGGATGATGACATTTGCTATTGCAAAGATGTAAAAGGTCTAATGGTGCACCTCGGTCATGAGCACATAGTCAACGAATGGCGACTTTTCATCAACTCTTCCAAGACTAGCCTAAAAGCCGTGTTATTGCATAACGGAAATTTATTTTCATCAATTCCAGTCGCCTACTCTGGTCATATGAAAGAAACTTATGACAATATGGCTATACTTTTGGCAAAAATAAAGTACAATGACTACCAATGGCGGATTTGTGGAGACCTAAAAGTCATTGCAATTCTCACGGGCATGCAGACTGGGTATACTAAATTTTGTTGCTTCCTATGTGAATGGGACAGCCGCAACAGACAGGAACATTATGCAAGAAAGGTGTGGCCTATCAGGGATCGTATGCAGCTCGGGCATAAAAATGTAATACACGAGCCATTAGTTAACAAAGACAGCATCATTTTACCACCGTTACATTTAAAGTTGGGGCTCATGAAGAATTTCGTAAAAGCGTTAGATAAAACGAGCAAAGCTTTCAATTATCTTCGAGAAAAGTTTCCGCAAGTTAGCGATGCAAAGATAAAGGAAGGTATCTTTGTAGGACCTCAGATTAGGAAAGTTATTGCAGACAAACAATTCGAGAACTTGTTACATGGTAGTGAACTTCGCGCATGGATGGCATTTAAATCGATCGTCGATAACTTTCTGGGAAATCACAAATCTGTCGACTATGTGCATATTGATAAGCAGTGCATAGATGCATACAGAATTATGGGCTGTAACATGTCCCTCAAAATCCATTTGCTCGATTCGCATCTTGACTTTTCCCCTGAAAACCTTGGCGAAATCAGCGATGAACATGGAGAGCGATTCCATCAAGATATCGCCGTAATGGAGTCACGTTATCAAGGACGGTGGAGTGTGACCATGCTTGCCGATTATTGTTGGATCCTTCATCGCGATGTACCACATGCCATTCACCGACGAAAGTCGACTGCAAAGAAATTCAAGCCTACATAACTGTTATACTTCTTGTACGAATGATGTTGTAATACTGTATGCGTTGTTGAAAAACTTCAATTGCGTATTTCTAGAGATCCCGACCTGATAGAGAAAAACGGTTTGCAGATTTAAAAACAGCGCATTAAAATTGACCAGAAAAACATAGAAATGTTAGAGAAAGAAAAAAAAAATTTTTTTTTGTTAGCCAGTGTAATTCGTCATGTCTGTTTACCTCACTGGGACCTCAAGACGCAGCAATAGAGACCGCAGTCAGCGACTCATAGCTTGACTGCCTGCGTCAGGACCAGCGAACCAGAGCTGGTCAAGACCGTGCTCCACCTCCACGTGGTGGTCCTGGAAACAGTCTGCAGCAATGCAGGCTGGCTGAGCGAGTACGGATCGCAATGGGAAGGCAAACCCGGTCCTAAAAAATGTCGTGCAGAAGTCGGATGTGTCGACCGAAAGGTGCAGATATCACAGCTACGTTGGAAACAGACACAACGCAACCACCGTCCTTTTCAGGGCGAACGAGGAAGAAGGAAGAAGAAGAAGTTTACCTCACCATCCCTGCTGGGAGAGTAGACAGGTGATTTATTATTGACCGACAGTCATGTTGGTAAAATTCTCGTGTACCAGACATTGGCGCGCTGGATTAATACGAAAATCACCCCGCGAGATTAGTAAGCGCTGATATGGCTATTGTAACTTCCTAATTTCTCTTGTGGACAGAACACAACCCAGATGGTCACACGATGAATGGTTGCTTGCACATGTACCAACGTGGAACTGATGACAAGAACCAGACAAGTGCCAGTGGAACTATAGATGAGAAGAAGACGATGGTGATGTAGAGGACACACACCGAGGAAACCTGTTGATAGGATTACAAGGCAGTCCTTGTTATGGAACCCCCAACGCAAGAGAGGCAGAGGTAGTCCAAGAAACACATGGAGAAGAGAGCTGGAAACAGAGGTGAACATGATGAGGAGAACGTGGAAAGAACTTGAGCTGCTGGCATGTGACAGGAGGACTTGGCATGTGTTTATTGAAGGCCTATGCTCCTTTGGGAGTGGAGGGTTATGAATGAATGAATGAACAGGTACAAGACAGTAAATTATCCAGGTGGTGACCTATTATAGACACTCACTTAAACACGGAATGTTGTAATATGTTTCTAGACAGACATTATTTCTGATAATGTAGGAAGTCGTGGGGGTAAACTGAACCGATAATCGACGAAAATAATAATTCCTTTTATGGAAATTGACTTAAAAAATCACCCAGAATTTTCCTATGAGGAAATTGTTGGGATAACCCCCATCATACCACGCATAATTAAATACATTGACTGGGCAATTCTAGATGTTATAAACAACACTTCTGCTTGGAGCCTGGTCAGATAGTAACAACCACGTGCGTGGAGAGAAAGTTGCAATATAATCTGACACTTTCGCCGGTTTAGAGCACTGCGAAATTCACCTCGTCAATCAGACAGCCAGCTAGCCAGAGTAAGGAATAGGATTGTGACGTATAATGGAAAGAGAGCCTACAGTAATCTGACAGGTGTGACCTTGTACGGTTCTATGATTTTCTAGAAAAACCAGGCATTTACATCCTGTGTTTACTCACTTTTTAATCCACGCCTCTTTTCTTTGAACATAAGCAAACGAAAAGTTTACAAACTTTCGTGACCTGCCGTCAAAACAAGTAGCGAATCAGTTTTGTTTACCTAGTTTTCTTACGCGAGCTTATCTGTCAGTCATACGAGACCTGACAGACTGCACGTGAAAAACCACAGACCCTTTGAAGTTCGTACTCAGGGGAGTCAGAAAAAACCCCTGGGCTCTTTGATGTCGATCACGGGCCAAAAATCTTTGAGAACCCCGTTACACGGATATAAGTCTTTGATGGCGGTCGAACGCCCGAGAAAGGCCGACCGTAAACTTTTATCGGGGGAACTCGTGTTTTAGATGCTCCGTTTCTCACACAATAGTGCGAAAATTAACATCATCTATAGATCAGAGAAACATAATGATATATAAACTGTAATTTCTTAAACCTGCTATCAGTTGTTACTCAGAAATTTTGGATAGTCTAAGCACGCAGTTCTAGAACCATTTCGCTAAATGTGTTATTAGCATTCGTGGGGATATTTCATTCTGATTTTTGGTAATAGAAATTAGTGCTTACGTGTTAAAAGTGTTAGCTTTACCATTATAATTCACTTAGATTTTCAAGCGAAAACTAGTGAAATAAAATAACGCGTAGCTATTTCATACCAGATGTTCAGTTATAATGTTAATTTTCACCACACGCTTTCTCACACAAGAAGATATGGTTAGCTGACTGGTTTAAATGCTAGGCGCGACTGCTAGTGATAGAAAAGAATTCACGTTTTATTTCATTTGCGCATTTATTATAAGTGCCTATTATTTAATACCATACGAAGACTAACAGACGCCGACAATTTAATAGCTATTAACGTTAGGCGATATTTATGTAAAGGCGCGTATGGATAATTGAATAATAATTAACATTGTACGCTGATCGTTGACCGGGGGCAGGAGGGGAAGAGCTGCATAACTCAACCAAACCTGCACTCGCTAAGCGACGCACGATAGGATAGGCTAAAGACACCGTGTGCCTTTTAAATTTAATCAGGACTGACGGAGTGGGTAAGAGATCGTCTTGTCCCCGTCTGTGTGCATATATGTAGCTATATAGAATAGTAGCATTTTTCCATAAATGTTTTTTTAATGTATTTCTGCAGACCTCATCAAGAGCGTCCAGCTTTCTTTTGGTCTTTTGCCTTTTTACTGATTGGTTAATGTTGTCTTTTCTTGGCTTGTGCGTCACCAATCTCATTGGTGAGCAAGCATTTGCCGACGATACATGAGAAACATTTTAGCTTGTAAATTTAACTGGACTTACAAAACCCAGCAATATTTTTTTTTCAATTTTATCAGCCCACTGTTGTCGTGAAAAAAAAATAACATTCATTCCCGATTTCTGACAGTCGTATTCAAGCATTAGCATCCAGAATTTACGCTGTTTCGGAATCGGCACTCTAACATAGAGCCAGCCGATAGGATTATCATCATCATCATATGTAACATTTTTAGCAACCAGATGTTTCCCAAGACTGAAAGTATTTTCCTCCTTTAACTGTGAACCCCAAGATCACGTTTTCTACACAAATTATTGGCGGTGACATTTTGTTCATCCAGGAAAAAACCACACCAGATTCTGCGTTCACCTCACTAGTCTTATTTGTAGAGGACGGACTGGGGCCAATTTGGAAAATAAACCTGGATTTTGTTTATATTCAGGATAATTGTATTTCCAAGGGATATCACCCAAGAGTAGGTAAGCGTGATTGAGTGGCCACTTGTCGTAAATTTAGATAGGTTTGAAAACATACTTATGGTCCCGCCCGAGTAGAGTGGATGGTGATAGTACGTGTAGCGGGAGGTTATTTAAAATTATTTATATGTAAGAGTATGCCAGTAAAGAGTTCTGACCTTACAAGTAATACCCCAGTCTTAGAAATAAGCACTGGTGTATTGTTATCATAAAAATAGTCAGACTGTAAAAACCCTGGCCCAGTTGGTAAGAAGTAGTACCAGGATTTAAGGTGTCTCCTCCCTATGACTATCTTATGATTACTTATATTCTAGGGGATAAGTAAAATGAACATTCACTGAAACCACAAATGGAAGAAGTGAATAAATCCTCAGGTACAGTTAAAATAGTTTAATAATTACACTAATATTCTATTTCTACTAGTTGGAAAAGAGCATATACATATATATAAAAGTATTCACACAATTACTATTATGGTCTGTTTATACTTCAAGATCTTAAATAATAAAGTTACTGAAATCACTGTTATTAGTCCTTTGAATTTAAGGATAACTGTCATCAGTTGACTGAGTTTCTGTATGGTTACTTATTGTTTTCAACTATTGGCTGTTTCACCTGTATAGGTGGTCAGTGTCAAACAGGACACTTATCTTTCCAACTTGATACTGCTGAAACTGTCCTTTGCTGATATCAGACTTGGTAGGCCCAACAGTAGGGATGCCAATGACCAGTTGAAGTTCACTCTTTGGGGTCCTGCACTTTGGTGGGATTGCCTCGGATGAACTACACCGGCTTCTGATACTGGACAGTCTGGTTTGAGTTATTTCATGGAACCCCTCAGACTTCAGATACTGGACTTAAAAATGTTTCTGGCGATCCGCTCACAATTCATGGGTCGTGGCGAAACTCTGCCTCCAGTCTGTCTGAACCCTCTTTCGTTGTCTGTAGCTCAGTTTACCGATACGCTTTAAATACGTATAGCGCGGACGTATCGGAGAGTACCGACGTCACAGCTTAAACCTAAGCCTGAAAAATCCTTCCCGAACAGTGATTTCGGCCGAACTGTGCGTCGACTGAAATTTTGCCTTTATCATTCTTAGCATATATCATATCCATATAGTTCCATCTTATCTAGTTTTATACAGCTGATAAAACTCTATCTTCCTATCCATGTAATTTCCCAAACTGTTATTTGTTGATTTTAATATTTAGAACAGAAGTGGGTTTACATGCTTTTAGCGTAACTGTGGGCAGCCGAAATACGCATATATCTCCGTAAATGAGAACTTCCTACCGTTCCATCTTATATGCAGTTATACACCATCCTTCCCTGTACTGAAATGTAAAATCCTTTTCATACGGATTCCCTTCTGTTTTTATTTATCGTTGGCGATTTCCTCTGTCCGATACACATTTCGCTGATACGCCGCCATTTTGAAAGCGGTCACTCGATCGTAGATGGGTTTATAAATCTAACTGAAAACGTTTGCAATGACTTGAAACCAATTTTGCGACAGTACGTGAGAAGTAAAGGTGTGAGAATAGATTTCACGAGTGAATAGTTTAAGGAGAAGATCTGTTTCTGGAATGAGTAGTTTCTCTAGACCAGCCTATCTATACGACTTTCTTTTAGTATAAGACAATCTTGCACCTCCCGATATCTAGAAATATCAGTTTAACTAAACACACACAACTATGCTATGGGAAAAAAAGACACACAAACGTGAAAAACTATGATGAATTGGGTATGGGTTTGACTGTAGTAAAATCTGCGAGAATAATCGCTCATTTCAGTAAGATTTTAGTCATAAAATGATAATAAATAAACCCGCCCTATTGTGTCTGACGGTGATCCTCTCACACGCCAGCATAGCGCCGAATTTTGTGCAGTGCTAAAGCCTATAAAACGATCCCACGGTAAAAATATAACACGCGTTTTAGTTTCGGTTTCGAAAACATACTACCAACATTTAACATTTTGCCAGATCTGCTGCATACACACTGCAGCCAAGACTTATAATTAACGATTTTGCGGAAGTATGCCGCCAAACTGCTATCTGAATTAACGTATTCTGTCAACTTTAACGCAAAATTTAGTAGTAATCCTTACATTTTTTGGTAGTGTTACACGATACAATACAAATTATTAACGCCAATTCTTAACCCGCCACGCCAACACCCCGCTTCGCTTGACACATTCTGCCATGCATATATACACGCTGGAGCAAAGACAACAGAGGCAAACACGCAGACAATTTTATTGCCTCCTTGCGGTAATGTTTCTGACGTCACAAAAACAAATTAGTTATTTGAAAATACATGCTGGCGAGATGAAAGAGAGGGAAAGATGGCGGTCTTGTGTAAAATATTTATTTGACAATTGACTATGACAAAAATTGAAAATCTAAACCAATATGAATCTGACCATAAAAATCATATGGTAGTATAGCTTAGATTCCACTGAGCAAGAATGTGTTTTAAATAATATGATAGTCCCAGTATTAGCCAAGTTATTGAGAAAATACTAAATGTCTATGGACGCACGACCAGACAGACTGTTGTTCCTGCTTGTTTTTTTCATAACGTTAGTGGGGACACCGGCTTAGAAGGGAGGCATTGAGGTAAATTCAAATTCGCTTGGGTAACAAGAGTATAGGAGGGAAAAGGGGAGCGGTAGGAAAATGTAATCTAAAACGAAACATCTTTTTGTATTGGCATAACTAAAGCAGACTGGCCAATCGACTACCAGACTCAGAGTATGTTTGGAATTGTTTTTGTTTTTCAAACACTGCATTTGAATTCTGGTAGTCGCAAGCTTTCGATTGGCCAGTGCTACTAAATATTAGCAAAAAGCTTTCACTATTCATTGCCAGTTGAACAATATTTTTCATTCAGATACACTGAGCAGCAAGGTGGGAGTCATGAAAAACTAGGGGCGAGTGCACCTGAAATGCACGCGAGGCTGACCCCATATCACAGTAGGGAAATAAATAATATCAAAAGTGATCAGATATAAAACGCCAGGGTGTCCTTTTGTTGCAGAGGTTTTGTTTCCTGTTGCCAGCTGGTAACAGGAAACCTGAGGAGTGACGATAACGCCAAGAAGTCTCCGACAATTCATGTATGCTGTCAAGAGCTAACAGCAGGAGCTTGGGGCGTGTGATGTGTTATCGATATTTCTGCAACTGCACACTATCTTATCATTCAACAAGAAACCCCAGGTGATATGTTAAGGACCTGGGTATATCTGACAGTTTTGTTTTAAATAAACACTGGTATTTCAAATCATACTCAGGAAGTTGATGGGGTATGATGATAATACAGCCCCTCATACACAATGACTCTCCCTATTAGATGAATAAAGTGTAAGCTGTGAACATTCCAACAGGAAAGACATATATTAACTTTATAGTTATTGGACAGATTGCCCACACACATTTTTAGTTGATCTTTTCTGTAAACTATCTTGTCCTCATTTTTAAAGACCTGTCCAACAGATATGACTGGACAGGCAAAATAAATTGTACAAAAAATATCAAATTTAAAGAAAAACTTAACCACAAGTTTTTATTCACTTCCTCATAGAAACTTAAAGTGTTTTTGTGTTGTGTACCATCATTTCCTTTCTCCCCTAGACACTAGGTACATCATACACCAGACACTAGAGCCAAAATAGTGACCGTGTGAGATCTAGGTAGGTAGCGTTAGGTTCCCTGCACATAATTCATCATCATCATTTATAGAGTCAGGGGCCTACATGTGCTTGACCTCACACGGTTAATACATACACGGATTTCATTCTTTTAGGATACCATCATAACCTCCCCAGCAAAATCTAACTTTGCTACACTGACCAACACACAAAGTTAAGTTCTTTTGTTGTTTATGATCATTAAAACTTTACAACATCGAATATCTAAAGAAAGATCAAATAAATCAGAATTCATACATATAAAATATCAGAGTACATGTGCCCTCCCCTTATTGAGAAAAAGAACCCAACAAGTTAATACCTCCAAAGGTCAAAGATTAGCACTATGTTACAGAATAGACAGTAAAGAAAAGAACAAAGTTCCTACTAAATGCTATCCCGTAAAGTAAACAGTATTTAAGCAAAGAAAATAAATGATGGTACAGCTTCTGTAACTAAGAAAATATTCACTCTCTCTGTCATACGTGGCCACATCAATCACGCTTACTCTATTCTGGTGATATCCCTTTTTAATCACAGTGGTTCCTGATTATATAAAGTGTCAGGGGTCTTATCCAAGTCGGCCCCAGTCCACCCTCTGTAACAAATAAGATTTTTGGGAGGGGGAAGCCAAATTTGGTGGTGTATTCCTGGATAAACAAATGTCACCTTGAATAGTTAATGTAGAACCTAGATCTGGTGGTCACAGCAAACAGTGAAAGAATTCCTTCCAGTATTAGAAAAAAACTCTAGTTGCTAAAAACTATTCGATTGTTAATTGATGATGATGGTAAATCCTATCGGCTGGCTCTGTTGTGATTGCCGATTTTGAAACAGCGTAACTTGCTGGATAAATAAATCTGAAATTATTAGTATTACGACAGTGTCTAAAGAAGAAAAGGACGAAAATAGACCAAAATAAAGACCGCTGGTCGCCGTTTGATCAGGTCACGCATCATAATAACAATCCCCACGAAACTATTAACACATCTTCCACAATGGTTCTAGACTACGTGTTTAGACTATCCAAAAATTCTGAGCAACAACTGATAACTGGTTTGAGACGACGCAGTTTATATACATTATTGTCTCTCTCATCTATAGATGCCGTTTCTTTTCACACTATGGTGCATAGCAGAAAACAGGAGACTACGTTTTCCCCCGTTAAAAGGTTTTCCACTGTCGCTCTGTCGGCGTTGGTAATTGACAACAGAGACTGACAACAAAGACGTAAACCGTGTCACGGGTTTCTGTAGATTTTCCCCGTTTCTGGAAATCAAAGCGTTATCTCCCACTGTATGTACGAACATCAAAGGATCCTCGGGGAAATATTTTTGACCAAGTGCTGACTTCAAAGAGGTCCGATGTTTCCACGTGCGTCTGTCTGATATCTTGATGATTGACAGATCAGCTCGCGTGAGAAACTCAGGTAAACAAACGTGGTTCGCCCCTCGTTATGACTGGCAGGTCGCGGAAGTTGGTAAACAACTTAGTTTGTTTACGTCTCAGGGAAAAGAGGCGTGGATTTAAAATGAGTAAACGCAGGCAGTAAGTTGCATGGCTTTGCTAGCGAATCATAGACGCTGCGAGATCACGAAAAACTGTCAGACACTGTAGGCTATATATTTCCATTATACGTCACACCACTGTATGAAAGAGAGAGTGAATATTTTTCTTTGTTACAGGGACTTTACCAAAACTGGATTTGCTTATTAAACTTGTTAACTTTACTGGGTAGCCTATAGTAGGAACTGTTTACTTTACTGTCTACTCTGTAACATAGTGCTAACCTTTGACCTTCTAGTTATTAACTTTTTGGGTTCTTTTTTTTTCTCCAGAAGAGGAGGGAACATTTATTCTGCTATTTTCATATGTATGTAAATCTGATTTTATTTGATCTTTCTTTAGATATTTGATGTTGTAAACTCTAAATGATAATAAACAACAAAAGAAACTTAACTTTGTGTGTTGGTCAGACCCATACCCAAGTAACCGTAGTTTTTCACGTTTGTGTGTCTTGTTGTCACATATCTGTGTGTGTGTAGTTAAACTTATATTTATATGTATGAGGAGGGCAAGGCTGTCTTTGTACTAAATTATAGTCGTATAGATAGGCTGGAATAGAGAAACTTACTCATTCCATAGACATATTTTGTTCCTTAACTTATCACCCGTGAAATCTATTGCTCACACCTTTTTCTCACGTACTTATCACCATCCACTCTACTCAGACGGACGAAAAATAACTCTTTACCTACCGTATCTGTACGACAAGGATCAGAATTCCATTTATCTAACTGACCTTGTTTGAGCATCTTGTGGACCATCATGAAAACTCTACCCACATTAACGCAGATAGCCGGAATCTTAGGAAGCTGAACATAAAGTCAGAGTGGGAGCCTTGTGTAAAGTAAAACTCCAGACCCCGTGTAAGAGGCATCTTAAACAAGTTGCCTTAACTATTTCTCTGAGCCAGGAGTCAAAATTCTCCAAAAAATGTTGGTGTGAGTTGTACATTTTTAAATTACATATTTTGCATTTATTAACATCTGAAATGTGCTAGTGGATGTCCAAGTCATATTAGGCTGGCAACCTCAGCATATAGAATGAAAGTTTCATGAACCACCACTGTAAGAGCTGGTGACTGCTTTAAGCTGGTTTTTCATAGAGAACCAAAAGCAGTGGTAGTCCCAAGATCCATATGGAGCAAGGAGTGGATGATGATAGAACTGATGTACATACTTATTATATTATTCACCTTTTCAACCAGTGCAACTGTAAAGATGTTCAATATAAATGTAATGAAAGTTTTCCGCTCAGTGGGATTAATATTAATGCTCAGCGAGTGTAAAGTTCTGAGGTAGATGGAATGGTGGAATAAAAAAAGGTGGGGGGGGGGGGGGAGTAGGGGGGGGGGGGGGAACATGATTGTGTGTCAGGAAAGCCAATACTCAGAAAGGTATTTGTTTCTCTTCTTTCATGATGCTAGTCGGTGGTACCAGTTAAGGGTGCTATCTCTGGAACAAAGTGTGTGGTAAAGTGGCCTGCTGTCGACGCTAGACACCATCATCAGATGGGACTTGAATACGCTAGACCAGCTTCGTGATTACTCCCTGATATTTCTTGGAACGTGTCAGAACCTACAGATTTGACCAGTGACTAGAGTGAATAAGTCCATAACCTGCAAAGAACCAAACATCGGCTGGAGCAGAAGCCAACAAACTTACTGGCAGCTAAGTACAAACTTAAAAGCTGCCAAGCGAACTTTCTGACAATTCCCTCAATATCCATAACATCATCCTGTGATGATTACCTTTTTTTAAAAGGAATTATTCATTTTATACTGTTAAATATAATTGATCATTAAATTTGTTATGTATATATATACAGATTTATAGCTGATTTAATCCTTTTGAGTGTACTGCACCCGTATGTCTCACACATTAAATACACTTAAAACAGAGCAATAAATTAAGATTTCACTGAATTAAATTAGTTTGGGGCTTGAACGAGCTAAATCATACATTATATATCTTCATAAAAGTTATCAGGCAGATAATAAGTTAACTGTGCTAAGACACATTCAGCATTTTTCTTGTTTTCGGAATATCTTGTAAACACTCCCTCAAGGCAGAGGGATCATGATCCTTCTATTTGCATCTCTGTGCGAAAGTAGATACCTTTGAAGACCCGCAATCGATACTCTAGGTTTTGGCCATTGCTGAACCATCACTGCAGAGCAAAGGAAACGCATCTTGTGACAGAGATACATGGGGCAGGAAGAACGTCTTATTCCGCCAATAGCCCCACAAGGAGCATAGGCGTTCAACAAACTTATGCCATGTTTTCCTGTCTCGTTCCATCAGCTCAAAATGTTTCCACCTCTTCTTCTTCCCATTCATTGTCTGTCACCAGTTCTCTTCTCCATGTGTTCTTTGGTGTCCGTCTACCTCTCTTACCCTGGGGATTCCAGAACAAGGACTGTCTTGTAATGCTATCAACATGTTTTCTTAGTGTGTGTCCTATCCATATCCAGGGTCTTTTTCTCATCTCTTGTTCCCCATGCGCTTGTCTGAGTTTTGCCACCAGTTCCACATTAGTGATCTAGTCATACCACTTCAATCCTCTTTCTTGTCTAAGCAAGCAATCATTTATGGAAGTCTGTATGTAAGAACGTACTTTATGCTAATTCTTAACCCTGATAAAGTAACGGTCATATTTCGTCCGTCTGTCAATAAAGGACACATTTATAGCACAATGAATGTATTACCTCAACTTTGATGACCTCAAACCAGTATAGGTAATAGAGTGTGCAGGAATGCGGTCCTTATTAAATAATCAAAAGCCCTGCGTACAGCGGACCGACTTTCAACACAATAAACCCTTTATGTGATTCGCCCTATTCAATCATTGAGCCATTCTGCCGGTGTCTCTTTTAAAATGTGTACCTTGTCAAACATTCCGCGAGCCACCCCACTGTTAAGAAGTTCAATATGTTTAACATTGTTATTGTCAAACTATTCACAGAAGGATAATAATTTTTTTTTCAATCTTCATTGCTTGTGTTTGTAGCAATAGTAGTGCGGTTTCTCGGTTTGTGTTTGTAGCAATAACATTTTTGTTTCTAAGTAAATTTTTGTCGCATTGATAGTCAATGTCTAGGCTTGTGTTTGTAGCAATAATACTGTATGTTCTAGATTTATGTTTGTAACAATGATAGTGTCGTTTCTAGCATTGCTATAGTAACTTTTCAAGGTTTTTGTTTGTAGCGATTTTTCTTCTTCTTCTGTGTACACTCTCAGACGTCCACTTCTATGTTTTCACAGAAAGCGGTAGTCAGTTTGAGCCTATTTGAATCTCCGTAGAGCTTCTCCACGAATGGTACAGTACATGGTGTCGGCGTGTTTGTAGAGATGAAAATAGCGTTTAAAGGTTTGTGTTTGTAGTAATGATAATGATGGTTATAGGTTTGTATTTCTAACAATGGTAGTTTTGTTTCTAGGTGTGTGTGTGTTTATATCGCGTACAGCAGTGGCTGGAAACCCAGGAGTTGTGGGCATCTACTTAAGAAACAGTGAGCTCTATAAAGATCTACCTTGATTTTTTTTTTTTAAATAAAATTTTGCCTCGTTTTGGCGAGGCACGTCCCGTTCAACTTAGTCGGTTATATTAGTACGCATGCCCAAATATAAAAGACCTTTAGGTGTTATTGTAAATCAGTTACCTTATCTTGATAAAACTGTCAAGGGTTGCCTCCCCTTAGCTCTGCAGTAGTGCTTCAACAGTGGCCAAAACTCAAGAGTAACTAATGTGGGTCTTCAAAGGTGTCTATCTTCGCACACGATTACTCTTGGCCTTCTTGTAGAAGGATAATGATGCTTCTACCTCCAGGAAGTGTTCACAAGATATTCAGAAAGTGAGAACAATGCTGCATGAGACTAAGCAAATTTTAGTATCTGCCGTCAACTTTTGTGAAGGATTTCGTTTTCTTATAACTCGTTAGCTCGTTCAAGCCCCCAGCTGAGTTAATTTAGCGAAATTCCTCATATTATTATTGTATAGCTCTCTTTTAGTGTATTTAAGAAATGGTCTGAGACATACGGTTGTAGTACATTCAACATGATTAAATAAACTTTAAATTTGTCTTTATACAAGTAACAAATTTAATAATCATTTACGTTTTAACAGTTATAAAAATGAATAATTCCTTATAGAAAAAGTTATCATCACAGGGTGATGTTATGGCGTTAAAATTTGGATAGTTCACTTGGTAGCTTTTATGTTTCTATTTAGCTGCCAATGAGTTTGTCTGTTCTGCTCCAGCTGATGTTTGGTTCTTTATAGATGGATGACTGGATCACACTCGTCACTGGTCAAGTTTGAAAGTTGTAGCAAGTTCCAAGAAGTGTCAGGGAGTAACTACCAAGCTGGTCCCGCGTCTCTAAGATCCATCTGATGATTGTGTCTAGTGTCAATTTCAGGCCACTCATACCCTCACTTGTTCCAGAGATAGTACCCTCAGCTGGTACCACCATCTAGTATTACAAAAGAAGAGAAACAAATACTCTCTGAGTATTGAGTTTCCCGACACATACTTATATGTCCCTGTTAAGGCCCATTCTGGCCATCATAAATGTTAAGGTCAAGTTCTCCGTAAGTGTAACAGCCCAACTTCATAGTGTTAGTGTCCTGTGTAGTGTTGGAAGCCACCATGAAAGGTTACAGCGCAGTGTAGGTGTGAGTAAGGGGTCAGGTCAACCCAGGCAGTACAGTACAGGTGAATGTAGGTCACCAGGAGTTGAGGCACTGACAGGGTGCAATGAAGACTCTCTTAAGGTACATGCTGTCAGATGTGTAGTAATGATCATAGCAATATGTGGTTGACAGTATGTGTGGGTGAGTAGACCTCATGATAAGGTGTAGTACGCGAATGTGTATAGGTTCTGGACATTGGCACAATACCCACTCAACCACATGTAGAAAGTCAGAGAAGGTTGGTAACAGCAGCTGACTTTTACAATGTTTTAATGCAAAAAAGATATGAGAGACGCCGACATCAGGACATAGTCATTTGACAATACTCAGGAACATTGTAGACATGACGATAGTACAATACAGTTACAGCATCAACAGTTCATCAATCAGTAAGCTGGGCATATATATGATTGCTGACTACAGTCGAACTCCCTTCCAAAAGCCACAGCATAAATACCCCGCATGACCAGCGGGTTTGATATATGAGTATAAACAACTCTCTTCTGAAACAAGTACATCAGTTACATTGCCTAGCATTCAGTAGGCCGCAAGATGGCAGGCCTCTAGGTCCAATGGCCTCTGTGGTATTTCTTAGCAAACAAGGTGGGTCAGACCCTGTCCGATATGATACCGCTGAAATAGCGGGATGCATCAAATATAATGTTCTCTGGGCATACACAGGCCCTAACCAAATAATGTCAGCATAGTACAAGAGCTCAACTCTCGTATACTTGATAAACTCTTTCCCGCCCAAGGGAAAAGTCGCTGAGCTGGTAAAAAAATGTGATACGTGATTCTGATAGTCAAGGAAAATAAATCGAAGGATAATTTACCTTATCAGTCCCTCAGAATAACACTAATAACACACTCGTCTCCTAGACGCTTAGAAATATATCGTTGGGAAGACATCTTCAGACTTCTAAGTTCACCCACAGAGGGCTTTCGTTCCCCAGGCTTAAAGCCATAACAAAGACGTCGAAAGCACGTCTTGACACTCTGAAAATTCACAGCTCGACTCCCAGATCGGAAGTCTTTCTTAACCACCACAAAAGCTTACGCATGCGTCGTAGACGCCAGACCTCCCGAGCTAAACTCAGGTGGGCAATGTTTGAACACATACCAGGAAACGACTGACCATTCAAGCCTTATATGGTCATGAAATAAGACATCAGCTCTAGTTGCAAACATTCCTAGTAAAGCTAACCAATCAAGCCATATATGGACATGCAACCAGACCTCGGTTCTAATATTAGACCGGAGGTACAAACAAGTGGGCAAACAACCACTGTTAAATTCAACCCCCAGAAAATCATGAGTATTACCCCTTAGATCAGGAATAATGTCTCCACTCTAAACAGGTACATTTAAAAGATTATACACACAGCAAAAACTGACCGCAACAGTCCCCTTCTTCCTATTCCACCATCCCATCTATCTTAGAATTGTTACCCTCGCTGAGAATCAATATTAATCCCATTGAGCGGAAAAACATTCATTACACTTAGGTTGAATATTTATATTTACCTTTACACTGGTTGAAAATGTTAATAATATAATACGTATGTACATCATTTCTTTCATCATTCACTTCCTGCTCCATATGAAACATAGGACTACTTCTGCTATTGGTTCTCTGTAAGAAATTCACAATAAAGCAGTCACTAACCCTGGCAGTGGTCCTTCATGAAATCATCATTCTATATGCTGAGGTTGCCAGCCTCAAATGACTTGGACATCCACTTAGCAATTTTCACATATTAATATTCCCATGTCACTATATACATATTAGTTCACATTTTAATAATGCAAAATATAGAATTTTAAATGTACAACTTACGCCAATCTTTAGGCTCACAGACTGCTGGCTCAGAGAAATAGTTTAAGGCAGCTTGACGATGCCTCTTACACGTGGTCTGGGGTGTTGTTATTTCAGCAATAAGTTCCCACTTTGATTTTGCATTACAGTTTCCTCAGCTTCCGGTTCTCTGTGTTAAAATGGTAGAGTTTTTCTGAGCTACAAGTCCTCAAGATGTTCAAACAAGGTCCGGTCTGGTAAATGAAATCTTCTGCTATTCTTAACTCTGGCAAAGTCTGGTTGTCTTCTTGGCGCGAGATGAATTTTCACAGTGTTCTAAACTAACCCAAGTGTCAGGTTTATATTACACTTTGCTCCCCCCTAGTACTTTGTTACGATTTAGGTAGGGTCCAATCAGGAATTTTGTTCTTCCTATGTTTCGAATGCCCTCCAATCGTTTCAAAACTTGTGTGTTTTGGTGGGGTAATTCAAAATATTTTCACTAGGAAATTCCTGTGCGTTTATGCAAGGGTCAGATTTTCCAAATATGAAAGTGAGATTTCCGTACTATCCTCGTCAGTGATTACAAATAACTTCTTACTTTTATCTCAAGTAATATCTTCGTAATAATTCTGCCGGAAGCTTATTACAACATTCCGTCTTTCAGATGCATGTCTGTAATATGTCCGAAACGGGTAATTTATCTCCCCTTCCTTGTGCAAACACCTACTCTCGTGTAACCATATGGGCTGTGACTCTTCACGACAGTAATTAGGGAATCCCAATCGCCATATCAGAGCTAAATAAATTGGCTGGGCGTACGTCGTGCTAACCCGGCGCGGCCAATGTTTGGTACACAATAAGCTTACCAACATGACTGTTGGTCAATATGGCATCACCTGTCTACTCATTCAGCAGGTATGGTCAGGTAAACAGACAAGACGAACTATTACTGAAAGGAGTGTAAGGTGATTATAAAAATAGCTAATATCTGCTTGATAGCAGAGAAAGAAAATGTACCGACCACTGAAAATTTCACGTAATCAGTACTCACACCAAATTTACTGATTACTGCCGGAGAGGACAAGAGATCGACCCAAAAAATTATTTGAAAAAAAAACATGTATTTGTTCAAGTTTCCGAGTACTGAATTTGGAAATTGGAATCAGTGTAGATAAAAGTTACACATAAGGAGGGCTGTATTAAGAGCTCCGGAGGCCCTAGGCTATTAGGATATTTTGGGGCACCTCTCCAATCTTCTAGTAGGTAAGACTAGAAAAAAAATGATTTTCAGATAAATGTTTTTATTAATATATAATAATATGTATAACAAATTTAAAAAAAAAAAAACAAGTGTTCGTTACAGCCCCTAGATTTAGTTAAAGGTAGTGGGGCCCGTGCAAAGAACATGTTATTAAAACAGGATGAATGCGGTGGTGGAAGTAACTAATAAACTAACTGTTGAACATATACCTTTACTCTGCACGCACGAGCGTACTATCGTGCACATGCCTTAATTTCTGTGCTTCAAAACTCAGTTGCTTTTTTTGCGGGGACCCCTGTAAGTCTGGGGCCTTAGGCCCGTGTCTAGTGGGCCTAATGAATAATCCATCGCTGCACATAAAAGTAACTTTTAACCCTGCCGGATGACTTGCTTCCAACAATTCCATCAATACAGCGGTGGACAGTTCAAACTCAAAATATTTTGCTGAAAGTTAACTCCACGTCTAAGAAAAAATCGTCGTCCTAACTCAAGCAGTTTAGGATTAAAATGAATTTTTGTACGTCACGAGTTTCCACTTCGAACGCAGAAACAGTACATTTAATTCAGACGTTTTTTTTTTTTTTTTTTTTTTTTTTTGTGAAAGATGTGAAGAAGTATTGATCAGTGATGACTGGACATTCACTAAAATTGTATCTTGCAAATTTATTTTCTGATACTTTGTGCATTTAGTAAAAATATTAAAGATGGACCTCTTTTTTTTCTCTACTTGTATAACTATCAAACCGCGTTAATATTGTTGTTGTTTTCATTTTTATATTGCCCCGAGGAATGCTAATACGTCTTTTCTATTTGGTCATGCGCTCTAATATAACGAACAGACCCTGTATCTATGTTGAACGGGCCTTGCCTCGCCAAAACAAAGAGAATTTTTTTTTTTTTTAAATACTACACAGAAAATGCAAATTAATATGAGACAAATATAAAGGTATGTTATGAGGCACTCGTGGGAAATAAAGAAGTAGAACACTAGACAACAGAAAAACAACAGACATGAGTGGCTTACCCAGGATTCGAACCCTGGACCTTCCGTGCGACAACCCCGCCTAGCTGTGCAAGCGAATCACACTATCCTCCCTGCCATCACGCACCACCAAAAATGATGCTTCGATGACAGGTCATTAGTGCGAACCGCAAGACATAACACCGGAAGTTTACCATGGGCAGTTCAGCCTATTAATGACGCAATCACTTCTGTTGTTCCCCTATTATACAGTATAGGCCAGTCCACACAAGACAAAGAAAATGTACCTGCACGTTTGTTCTAGCAATTCAGAAAGATGTTTGTTATAAGTCGAATCTCTTAAACGTATCATCATTGGTAGGTTGGAGTGGCTAAGAGGTACGGCGTCCGCCTCTAATTCTAAAGGTACCGGGTTCGCTGCCAGTACTGGGAATATAATTGATGGAAATCTTTTTCAGACCTAAAGATGCCATACACCCTCCCCCATCTCCTGGGAAGTGAGATCGGATGCCAAGCATCTCGGATAAGGGCAAAAAAAAATAGGTGGTCCCGTGTGCAAGTCGCGCACGTTAAAATCCCTCAGCAGTGGGAAATCGTAAAGAGTAAGCCATGCGGCCGCTGCCCTGGCAAAATTTAAAAATTATAAAAATTACTCACAACAAAAAATATTTATAGAATGTGTTGGATCCTCGCTAGTGCTACGGAGTTCGTGCACTGTGCGGAGATCCTCCTTGTGTGATCTGAAGAGAGGAGATCGGAGCGCTGATGAAGTTGTCAGAGTGCAATGAAGATGGTCTGTAAAACCAAATAAACGTATCAAGTAAGCTGTAACAACAACAACAACAACAGCAACAACTACGAATAAAAAGTTTACCATGTTAAAGTAGCAATAATGAATGTTTTATGACGGGTGGGGGGGTGGGGTTGGGGGTGAAATTAAAGGTTTAATTAGAAATTCGTTGTAGTGGCCAGCTTAAATTTAATTACAGGACTAAGTAGACTAAATACTGATAGCCTTTATAAGCCTCTATAGATCTTATAGCATCGGATTCTGTTAACAGGACTTGTTATTTCATTATTACATTTACTCCTTTTACAAACAATACTTGATGTCATTAATTATCCAGACCTAAATGTCTTTTGTATTTGGGCATGCGCCCTAACATTAACGACTGGGTTGAGCGGGATGCGCCTCGCCAAAACGAGGCAAAATTTTATCTAAAATAAAAAAATTTACTCCTTTTGATTTTCGATGATTGCTGAATTTCTTGTTGTGACATTTCCTTTGTTCTGGTTTGGTATTTGTTTGACTTTATTATTGTTAGTTTTCCGCACATTACCTTTGTTGTTTACATTTTAATCTGTTTGCATTGTTTTTCCTGTCTGTGTTTCTCATCCTGTTATGTGTTTGGAGTGTCTATAGCATTTTTCTCGTAACATGTTACTTGTCTTGACTTTGTCGGTTGCTTGTAACTGTGGCTGACGAAAGGTGAACCCCGAAACGTCCCGTTTTTCCTGTGTACTGTTAATTCCTAAAACTGATTCCTCACCTTTTATTTTTTATTTAAATATTTATTTATTTACAGGATTAGTTTAGTCACATTGTTCAGTGTCGGGGAGTTAGCTGATAGGAAAGTTATATTAGTGATTGCGTCTTTAAAATTGTCTGGGTCGTCCACGGGTCCTATACCATAGTTGTGTGAGTGTCATGAGAATGACCTCAGCCAATAATGCACTTTTTTTGGGGGGTGCAAAATTGGCCCAGCGTCTATTCACGAAGTACTGTCACAGCAAGGCGATGGCGTTGTCTGGTTGGTCCTAGGTTCGATTCCCGGTAAGCCTATCACTCATATTTTCTTTTCTGTTGTCTAGTGCCATCCTTTATGTCCAACGAGTACCTGTTAATTACCTGTATTTATTTATTTACTTATTTATTTACTATCCACAGGACTCCGGTTTCCTTCATTATTTATTTAAGAGTTAGCAATGGGACAACAGTTAATACCCTTGCGAACTGTACTTTTGTCGTTGATTGAGCTTTCATTGCTGAGGGATCTAGATCGGCCGATTATACGCGGTTAGAGCGCCTTCCTCTCTTGGCAAAGTTACGGGTTTCAGAATTTAAACCTGCTAGCCTCACTCTCCAGTCTACCTAGCTGTAAATGAGTACCTTACTCTGCTCTTGAGATAGGGACGCAAAAGCAACGAAGAAGGGGACACATCTCATAAAACAGTTGGACATAGTATGGTGAAGTCTCTAACACTTCATTACCCTACGGCAGTGTCAGCTATGGTATTTTCTTGTCCTTTACAAAGACTAAAGTACAAACATTTTCGTTAATCTCGCGGCCACAGCTGAGATTCAAAGATGTGTTCAAGAGAGACATGAGAGCACTGGACATAAATCCAGCAACCTGGGAGGATGAAGCTGCCGATCGCACCAAGTCGCGGTTCTGTCTACGGCGCCACCTCAGATTGGGTGAAAATAAGCTCTCATGGCAATCAGAAGAGAGGAGAAAACGTTGAAAGAAACACCAGGAAAATAAGCAGCAGAGGGCTGTCACCTCAAGGGCGCATTCCCATAGTCAGTTATGACTGAAGGGGCTATTATATAAAATAGATAATAATAGAACAATCAAGAGCACAATACATTGATACGTGATTCACAACTGGAAACTGTTCAAAACAAAGTATGTAGCTGAGTTCACTCATTCCGGTTAAAACTTACTGCACTGAGTTAACAGCTTAACTGCAGGCAACACCCTTAATCCTTGAATCGACACACTCCAATAACTCAACTTAATCTAAAAACTAGTTTCAAGTCTTTTTGTTGACATCAAGAATTCGGATCTTGTCATTTATCCTGAAATAATCCTGTGAACTGAAGTGTCAACGGTAGCTTTGATGGGTCATGCGTGAAGTAATAGGACAGAACACAGATTTGTGTTTGTTGATGGTAAAGTTTTAATGTTCTCTTGCAATAATTTCACAGCGAAGTATTTGATTGTTGTTGATAAAGGCCTACTATTCTACTGATTGTTAACAAACTTGTACCACTTTTATACAGTAAATGTTTGTGTTTGTTAATGATAACGTCTGATCTAGTGAGTGTTAACAAACTCTAAAACCAGACCTTCTATCCTTTGGCGTTTCCGGTCCGTATTCCGTAATCTATGCGTTTGTGTGCTTCAATTTTCAGCAACCTAATAACGACTGTCGTCTGATAGGCCAGTTACAGCAGTGTCATTGCCCGGTTGTCCAGCGACTTTTCGGGGTGAGTCGAGCCTGACGACCACTGGTACCGGGGCAGTCTCGTGATATCCCATACCAGACTTCATCCAAGGCCAGCAGTCCCCTACTTCGTCTTGTTTCTGGGACCTCAAGACGCAGCAATAGAGACCGCAGTCAGCGACTCATAGCTTGACTGCCTGCGTCAGGACCAGCGAACCAGAGCTGGTCAAGACCGTGCTCCACCTCCACGTGGTGGTCCTGGAAACAATCTGCAGCAGTGCAGGCTGGCTGAGCGAGCACGGATCGCAATGGGAAGGCAAACCCGGTCCTAAAAAAATGCCGTGCAGAAGTCGGATGTGTCGACCGAAAGGTGCAGATATCACAGCTACGTTGTAAACAGACACAACGCAACCACCGTCCTTTTCAGGGCGAACGAAGAAGAAGAAGAAGTGTTGTTTCTGCCTCCTACGGCATGGACGTGGGGTTGGGCTTCAGGAGGCATAACTCAAATTATTTGTAATGGAGCCTCCAAATCATATTCTTGGCGTGTTTTTTGTGAATTTGTTTTAATACTACAAGAGAATAAGAAGTCACGTGACAGAACACTTGTTATAAACTTTACTTTTTAGAATGAAATATAAATCATCACTATACAAATTGGCAGAGTGGGTAGAGCCCTGGCCTCTCGCGGCAAAGTTAAACGGTAAAGGTAGTCCCAAAGCGTGATTCGACCTCGGCACCTTCGCCGCGAGACACCAGCGCTCTAACGACTCAGTCAATCGGACGTTTAGAGTTACCAAGTTCAAAACCTGATGTCGACACTCTACAGTCAACCGAACTGTAAATGGTTACCTAACTCTGCTGCTGAGTCAAGGAAGACAAAGGCAGAAAGGAAGGGAACTGGTCGCCCCAACTGATAAAGCTGGATCTGGTATAGGGATGTCTTTAACATTCCGCTCCCCTACAGCAGTATCTGCGATTAGACTACCTTGACCTTTGTTGATGCTAAGTCAAGCCCGTGTAGATGCCCGTGTAGATGCCCGTATAGATGCCCGGGGGTCTCTCAAAAGACAAAGAAAGAACCGGACTACCACACCTTTAGGGATGTCGTAAAGGACGACTGATAAGATATTGTGAATGAGGATGACCTCATCATAAACAAGAAACTGTTGCAGAAAGCACGACTGCATGAGCGCGTAATTGCTTCAATGCAGGCGTCCTTTAGGGGACCAGCCACGGTGGGGTAGCATAAATGAAACCATGATGATGATGCTAAATCATAAGATTTGCTCTGCTTGTAATGACATATTTGTTTGTTTATGTCAGAGGTAAAAAAAAAAATGGCCGTCAAACATGCCACGGTTTGTAAACAAAAGGATGGGGAAAGGTCTAACATTTCTTCCGTACAGCGCTGTGGTAACAACTGAACAAACTCCCGCCGTTACAGCATTCCACAACAGCTCTAACCCTTTCGTTCACGTCCCGAGCTACGCCCTTTCTTCCAGCAGGAAACATAACTCACGATGTGATGTACACATTTGTTTACCTCCTCATAAATCTCAACCGTCTAGTGGATGGAAACGTACCTCCACTTCATATTCCAACCGGGAGATTTCTTCGCATCACAATGGAAATATTCCTTCCCTAAGATCGAAAGGTAAAAATAATTCATCAGTTATACAGGAATAATCAGGTAACAAATAAAACGCTTGTGCTGAGATATATCTAATCTTATAATCCCTGCTTTATGCAGAAATACAATAAAGTAATAATAATAATAACAATAAACGGTATCTACTCTTTGCTTATACCTAATTTGTTTTTTCATGCTTCTAATCTCCTTCAACTTTTAAAATATCTCCCTACATATTAAAACATGTTTTCATGTCTCTGCCTTCGAAATCTTGTGCGTGCATTCTCCCGAGCCCACTTTCAACTTCTCCATTACCCTTCCCCAAATTGTTCCCCCACTCATCACTTTTGGCATTGATCCTCGTGATTCGTTCCTCCCGAAATACGATGTTCCATTTTTTCTTCTTCAAGTGTTCAAAGGGAGATTATAAAAACAAAACGCTTGAAATGAGATCACGGACATAGACCCAAAGATGCAGCAATAGAGAATGCAGTCAGCGACCCATAGCTTGACTGCTTGCGTCAGGGTCAGCGAACCAGAGCTGACCAAGACCCTACTCCACCTCCACATGGTGGTCCTGGAAACAGGCTGCATCACTGCAGTCTGGCTGAGAGAGTAGGGATCGAAGAGGGAAGGCAAACCCGGTCCCAACAAATGCCGTGCTGAAGTCGGATGTGTCGGCCGAAAGGCGCAGATATCGCAGCTCTGATGTAAACAGACACAACGCAACCAACGTCCTTTTCAGGACGAACGAGGAAGAAGAAGAAGATCACGGACGCATGACACGATACAAAATTAAAATAAAACATACAGGTGTCCGATAAGCCAAGAAATTTTTTTAAATGTATTTAGCAATACATGCAATCCTATGGCACTTTTTTTAATAAGGTAGGGTGACCATTCCCTTCCTCTGTCCGTTGGCCCTCCCTAAGTCAAAAGCAGAGTCCTGTACCTGTTTACAGTTAAATAGATTGGGCCGTGACGTTATTAGGTTTCGAACCCAGCAACTCTGTCACGAGAGACATGCGCTCTAACCACTCTGTCAGTCGTACGTTCCTTTCCAGGACAAAGGACCAAATAATTGCCAACGTTACAACCACGGTGTCCTCCTCAGGGACAATATAGACACACACACACACACACACACAAAAGACAGCAGATAAAAGAAAGTAAGAATTAATAGTACATACATTTTTTAAAAACACAACAACAACAAAAAACGTGCTGTAAACGGAATACTCTGTTAAATCTCCGTGAGAAATGCCACAGTGCCACAGAGACACAATTGAAACCTAAGAATTGAGAAATAAACCAGCAAAAATCCATCATAACATAATAATAATAGCCCCTTTAGTCATAACTGACTTTGGGAACGCGCCCTTGAGGTGACAGCCCACGGCTGCTTATTTTCCTGGTGTTCCTTTCGACGATGTCACCTCTCTTCTGATTGTTGTGTGAGCTTCCTTTCGCCCAATCTGAGGTGGCGCCGCAGATAGCAACGTCACTTGGTGCGATCGGCAGCTTCATCCTCCCAGGTTGCTGGATTTGTGTCCTGTGCCCTCATGTCTCTCTTGCATACATCTTTGAATCTCAACTGCCGTCGCCCAACTGTTCTTTTGCCATCTGCCAGTTGTCCGTATAAAATATTGTGACCGTGCTGTCCCGGCGCCAATTCAAAGTATGTGACCGTGCTCGGGGACTGGTTACACTTTATGTGGTGTCACTAGGTGGCAGATGGCAGGCCTAGTGATGCAACTCAAATTTTACAAGTCTCTTTTGTTTATCTTCCAAGTTATTGATTATGGACATGTGTACTGGCCATCTCCGCCAGAGATGTTAATTCCTGGATGAGACACTTCCTTCTTCATACAACTCACGATCCGTTCTATTCCTTCTTTGTTGTTACTAGTGACTTTCGTATAGTGGTAGTTTATGAATAGTTATGGCTTACATACAGCAACTCTCAAAGGACGAACTCAAATCTTTGTCTTATCCTTCAAAACATTTATTTACATTTGTAATATTACTCAGCAAGACCAGTAATTGATATCATAGAGCTCGCATATCATTATATTATGGGTGCTTCGTGCATAAGCTCTATATCTCATATATATATATATATATATATATATATATATATATATATATATATATATATATATATATATATATATATATATATATATATATATATATATATATATATATATATATATATTCTTCCTTTGTCATTCAATCATCTCCAGTTGACTTTCTTAGTCTTCTCAAAAAGTATTCTTGTTATCATAGAGCTCGCATATAACTATCATAGGTGCTTCGTGCATAAGCTCTATATCGCGTGTATGTACATATTCTTCCTTTGTCATTCTATTATCTCCAGTTGACTTTCTTAGTCTTCTCAAAAAAGTATTCTTGTTATGTTTGAGTTTCTCTGTACTCTATATCAGCATTTCAAACTCATCGTATATATGCCTATATTCTTTCTTTGTAAACTTAGTCAGACCTGCCTCTACTACTGTTCCTGAAAGCAAAATTCAATTCATATACTAACTATCAAAGCTTCAGGTCATATACTTTGCGAGAGCATGTTGGCAGTTCATACAGAAGTCGACTCTCCCAGTCGCTCAAATATCGTACCTATTTATGAATAGCTCATACTTCACTTATCGTGATCTGACGATGATAAATGTGGTTTTCTTCCAGTACTGCGTAACCATTCTTTTATTTACAGGTAGTCGTATTTTACTTGACCAACTGTTGCTTTGTAAGGGTAGTGATATCTTCACATCTCCTGCTTTCTTTACTTAGTCAATAAAGTGCTCATAATGTGTCTGACACGTCGACACTGTACCTCTGTATTACTTCTCCTGTATATGTATAATTCTATCTCGTATAAATCATAAGTTCAGATAATACTTACAGCCCAAATCGCTGAATTCCTTACGAAATACACTCTCTACACTCATGGTGTTTATAAGAAACTTCTTAATCATTTTAAACACTGTCTAGTGATGGCAAAACTTCTGAATATATCTATATCTAGGCTATATCTGTATAACCACAGAATCCGTTCATCTTTAGACTACGGCAAACACACCTTGCTTATTCAGTCACAAAAACCGGACTGCCCTAATGACCTCTGGTCATTATTCTGTCGTATGTTTCTCTCGCTACTTCTGATTCGTTGCTCTAAAATGTTTTCACTTAAATTTATTGGTCGAGCCTTTTATTTACCACTCAAGAGAAATACTCACGTTTAGTTAACGCGAGCCGAGTTACTGAACTCTTGTCTGTTTTATCATACATTATTTTCTTCCCTGTGAACTGTCTTAAGCGTCTTTCTGACCTTGCCAATAGCATCAATAATGCTTGGCAAACCCCACGGCGACAATATCTTTCGGGATGCGACCATCTTCAATACGGCGGACATGGCCATGCCAGCGCAGTGTGCGCTGGCTAAGCAGTGTATACATGCTTACGCCATAACATAGCGGGAAATAATTACATTGTGCTGTTTTCTACTGCATGCCTTGATGACGGCATTAATTCTATTGTGGTCGTTTCATTACTTTCTATATCATATCATCATCATTGTATCTTTGTGGTCAGTCTTATCATCATGACTCATAGTCAATGCAACATGAAAACACTAATTGAGAAATCTTCGTGCTTTTTTAGTATGTGTTCAGTTTAGCTCTTCTGGTGCAATGCGCGACATTTCCGTATTTTCGCGAAAGTACACCATTAAAAGATTGCAAAGCATCGTCATTGGTTTTTTTAAATATGTTCAATTTAGTTTTCTCAGTGCAATGCGCGCCTTTTTCAGTATTTTCCGGAAAGGCTGGCAGGTTTTTTTTTTCATCGCTCGTTACAGGTCGTGTTGCTTAGACAAGTAGTAATGCAGGAGCGTACTGGTTAAAACATAAAGTTAAAGAAAACATACGAAACCCAATCTCTTCCATTCAACTATTTGCTCTTATTCTTACATTGAACTAAATAATTTTCTCCCAATTACGACATTGTTTTTCCTCGAAACCCCAAAAACAGTTTCGCGGAACCCCAGCTTTCTGAGAAACACAGTGTGAGAACCGATGATCCAGCGTAAGATAAACCAAACAAGGATACACTAACTTCCTTATTGTTCTTAATCAATACTATGAGTTGTTATCTCTTACTTTCTATTTTTCCCGTCTAGTTGTAATGACACAAAAGGTTAAAAGGTTGAAATAAGCAAAGGTTATATCAGATCGTATTGATAGTGTTTACGTTGAGTGACACAAAAATAGATCTTCCGCTTCAGCGTGTTCAGTATGTCACGTGTTGAATTCGTTACAAGCTGTTCTGTTAGTGTTTTCTGTTATTGTTGAATGTTTGTGGTGGGTGTTGTGTTGTAGTACCACTGACAAGGACGATGTCAGTAATGTCGGGCTTACTGTTAGTGGCCGACAGGTGTGTAAATATAATGGGCGAATGTCGTGAGTTCTTTAAATTCGTATGTCTCTGATGTCACCCACACAACAGTACCGCTAGGTTAGGAAATAGACCAACGGATAATGCGAATAAGATTTTTTCAACGCATACACCGTTTATTGATCACAGCAACATTGACATCACGAACAGTACATTGTCACAAGTTATAATGGCAAAACAGATGCCAACAATCCATAATGATTCTGATCGCATGAACAGCGAATCGATGAACAGTCAATCGTTGCAAAAGTTACAATGGCAAACATGTGCTAATAATCCATAATGACTCTGATCGCATGAACAGCGAATCGATGAACAGTCAATCGTTGCAAAAGTTACAATGGCAAACATGTGCTAATAATCCATAATGACTCTGATCGCATGAACAGCGGAATCGATGAACAGTCAATCGCTGCAAAAGTTAGAATGGCAAACATGTGCTATAGTGCGTTTCACAATGTTTGCCGCTGTTTAATATTCAATATCTCTGCACATGTAAGCCTACCTTGCCGTGGTTGGAGAGCTTGAGCGCCCCAATGATCCCGGGAGCTATGCCGGCGGGAGTTTTACTCCTGGCAGGGTCACCCAAGCCGGACAGGTCCTGGGTGAGGGGCCAGACTAAATGGGCTGAGGAGTGGGTGGAACCCTATAGGTGTAGATGCAGAACCCACCGGCGAGTGGTACATGCTCTGGTCTAACGTACTTCGCCTAATGAAGATGTCACGAATACAATTTAAGCGTTGTGGTGCTCGTCCCGTGGAGTCCCGCCAGGCGGCGAGAGTGCCGGACCCCCCACCTCGAAGGGGTCCAACCAATACTACTGGTGGTCACCTTCCCCTGAATTGTGGAGTCAAGGTACAGAGGGAAAGGGCAAAAGCTATTGACCAAACACCAAGAACACTCAACATTCTGCAGTGGAATGCAGAAGGAGTTCTGAACAAAAAAGTCCCCCCTAAAAAACCGCCTTTATGAGGATCAAATAGATGTGGCTTGCATCCAAGAAACGCATCTCAACAGCAACCACAGATTCTCAATAAGAGGATACCAGGCTTTCCGACTCGATCGAGAAGGACACAAAGGAGGTGTGCTATTACTTACCCGAAACTCAATACCAAGTAGCGAGGTATCTGTGAACTTCAACGACCAATCGGAAATTGTAGGGGTTGACATTAAAATAAAGGACACGAACATGCGTATCTACAATTTGTATGGCCCACCGAGCAAAGACCTGTCACTTGAAAGTATGGAAATAAAGAGCTCAAACTGCATTGTGGTCGGAGACTTCAACAGCCACTCGGAAAGATGGGGATATCTGGATACAGACAGTAGAGGAGAGGAAGTGGAGGACTGGGAGATAGACACAAATCTTCACCTTATCAACAGGCCAGATGATAAACCCAGTTTCTACTCTAGAAGATGGCACACCACTTCCACTCCAGACCTAGCTTTTGCCACAGGGGACATATTTCACAAAATTGACAGACAGGTACTTGGCCAGCTAGCAGGCAGCGACCACAGACCAATAAAGCTATTGGTTAATATGGAGTATGTTCCCCATGATGTGAAACCATTGCCCCGATGGAATTACAAAAGAGCTGACTGGGACAGTTTTGCAGTGCTGACTGACAGCCTTTGCGAAACCATCAACACACGAAACAACAGCATGAAAAATATGGTTGAAAGCTTTAATAGAGCAATACTTCAAGCAGCTATTGAGACTATTCCGAGAGGGGCAAGAAAAAAACTATAAACCATACTGGAATGAAGAACTGCAAAAACTTGAAGATGAGGTAGCACAAGCCAGAGACACAGCAGAAACAGAACAAACAACTGAGGCAAACATCTTGCTCAAAGCAACCACTGCAAAGTACAGAAGAACATTAAACCAAACAACACGAGACTGCTGGAAGCAAACAACAGAAAATCTCAACCTAGATAAAGAAGGGAACAAGCTGTGGAAACTAGTTAGAGCTTTGAACAACGAAGAACCTTACAAAAATCACATCACAATCAAACAAGGTGAAAATATGCTCTCGGGAAAAAAAGCTGCAAATGCACTCATGGAACACTATGCTGGTGCAAACCACATTGATGTCCCTATAGACAGAAGAAAGGCCATCAATGATGAACAAAGGAATCATGATAACAAAAAGCTTGCACCAGAAGAACACATGATGGCAAAGTTAACAATGCAAGAATTAGAAGAGGCAATGAGGGCGCTAAAGAAAAAGAAGTCACCCGGAAAAGATGGGATAACCAATGAAATGCTAACAGGCCTAGGAACAAAGGCAAAAAAGAAGCTTCTGGCCATCCTAAACTGCAGCTGGAAAGAGGAATAGTACCACAGGCATGGAAAGATGCCATACTGATTCCAATACCTAAGAAAGACAAAGTTCAGACAGAACCAAATGGCTACAGACCTATCAGTCTACTTAGTTGTGTTGGAAAATTGATGGAGCGCATAATAAATACTCGACTTATGTGGCATCTAGAGGAAAAACATCTCTTAGCCCCACAGCAAGCAGGATTCAGGAAACACAGATCCACTGAAGACAAGATCACTTATATAACTCAGAAAATTGAGGATGCTTTCCAAGAAAAAAAGCACACACCTAGAAAAAGCATTTGACAAAGTGTGGAAAGATGGACTGAAAGTCAAGCTGCAAAGAAGTGAAGTGTGTGGGAGAATGTTCAAATGGATCAGCCACTATCTTGAAAATAGAACGGCCAGAGTCCAACTACAAGGACAGACCAGCAGGAAGATGGTATTGGAGCAGGGTGTTCCCCAAGGGGGAGTCCTGTCACCCACATTGTTCCTCACATATATAAATGACATATCAGAGAATATTCCAAGAAGAACCCACAATGCCTCCTTTGCAGACGACTTAGCCCTGTGGATCTCAGAGGAATATATCTCTACGGCAAGCATTCGGATGCAGCAAGCCCTAACATCACTGGAGGAGTGGGCCAAGGCATGGCTAGTAAAGATAAATGAGGAGAAAACATCATTCACAGTGTTTTCTCTCTCTAACAAACCACAGATCTCCAAATTGGTGCTAAATGGGAAAAATCTACATCTGGATGAAAACCCAAACTACCTAGGCATTACCTTTGATCGCCGCTTGACTTGGAAAACCCAGATTGAGAAAAACAGGACAAGAGCAAGGCAGAGAATGGCAATCATGAAAAAACTTGCTGGCACGGTTTGGGGAGCAGACGAGAGAGTACTAAAGAATCTATATACTGGGCGAGTGAGACCAGTCTTAGAATATGGCATTGCAGCATGGTCAACAGCCGCTAAGTCGAACTTTGACAAAATAAACAGAACCCAAAACCAAGCAATGAGAATCATAACTGGGGGCATGAAATCAACACCAATAAAAGAGTTGGAAAAGATTACTCACCTCCAGCCTATGGAGGATAGAAGAGATAGCAGAGCTCAGCAACAAGCCGAGAAATTCAGAAGGCTGATAGATCACCCAATGCACCAGAGGATAAATGGACTTGGAAGGGGAAGACTGAAGCGAAGCAACTTTGTAGAGACAGTCAAAACAAAGATGAGAGCAGACCCCATAAATGCAATATCAACAGCTACGCCAATATGTACTGCACACAAGCTACCAATTTGGAAACAACAGTGCTTCCCTGAAATGATAGAAAATGTTCCTGGTATTGAGAGAAAGAACAGTCAAACTGAAACAGAAAGGAGAGTCCTAACCACAAAATATATAGAGAAACATTACCCAAGCAACACCTGGATCCATGCGTACACAGATGGATCAGCAACTAATGCAACAGAAGATGGGGGTGGAGGAGTCTTCCTGAGCTTAAGCAATGGCACAAAAAAAAAAGATAGCAGTTGCAACAGGGAAATTTTCAACTAACTTCAGAGCAGAGGCAGAGGCCATAAAAACTGCATCAGAAATTCTAATGACAGAAAAAAGCTCAGAGAGACCAGTAGTTATCTTCTCAGATGCGCTGTCAGTGATTACAGCACTGAAAAGTCAAATAAATGCTGAACTGGATGACCTAAGAGTAACACTTCACAGACTATGTCAGCAATACAAAAGAGTTGTGATACAGTGGATCCCTTCTCACTGCAACATCCCTGGAAATGAAGAGGCTGACAGATTGGCAAAGGAAGGGGGAAAACTTCCTCAGCTGGACACAAATATAACCTATGAGGAGTCCAAGAGTTTTATCAAGCGCAGATACAGGCACAAGTGGGAAGAAAAGCATCCAGGCCACACAAAAAATGATCCGTATTACCAGCTCAGCAGAAGTGAACAAGTGGTAATCTTCAGACTTCGCACTGGTCATAACAGATTGAGATACCATCTGTTCAACAAATTAAAGATAGGAACTACGGATGAGTGTGACTGTGGCACTGGTAAAATGACTGCCGAACACCTGCTTCAAAGGTGCCCAACATATGAGGAACAGAGAAGACGCATATGGCCATCACCAGTACCATTCCTGGAGAAAATCTACGGAGATATCAACAGCCTCAGGCTGACCACTGCTTTCTTTGAACTTATTCAAGTGTACATCTGAGGGTGAACGAAGAAGAAGAAGAAGAAGTATGTCTCTGATGTCACCCACACAACAGTACCGCTAGGTTAGGAAATAGACCAACAGATAATGCGAATAAGGTTTTTCCAATGCATACACCGTTTATTGATCACAGCAACATTGACATCACGAACAGTACATTGTCACAAGTTATAATGGCAAAACAGATGCCAACAATCCATAATGAATCTGATCGCATGAACAGCGAATCGATGAACAGTCAATCGTTGCAAAAGTTACAATGGCAAACATGTGCTAATAATCCATAATGACTCTGATCGCATGAACAGCGAATCGATGAACAGTCAATCGTTGCAAAAGTTACAATGGCAAACATGTGCTAATAATCCATAATGACTCTGATAGCATGAACAGCGGAATCGATGAACAGTCAATCGCTGCAAAAGTTACAATGGCAAACATGTGCTATAGTGCGTTTCACAATGTTTGCCGCTGTTTAATATTCAATATCTCTGCAACCACTTGATCGTAATTGTTGCAACTTTGCATATGACCTAATGATCGCTATGTCCCGAGGGGGACATTTTTTTCCTCGTTAAAAAACTTATGGTTTTAAATTCTCTTTATTCAAAGTATACAAAATCGACCACCTCCTAGTCCAACCATGTATTGAGAGGGCTTACCCCTTCATATTTGTGAGCTATTTCGATTTAACATCTTGAACGCATTTCGTGATTTTCCCCGTGTTTCAGCTCACTATCGCACTGTTTTGAACATTACATTGATCCTTCCGGTGCGTTCAGTTACCGTTCTACTGATTGTGTATTTCAGTGCATAGGCGTATCTTGCGGTGTTCTAGGTCTGTAATACAATGGTATGAAAGTCATGTTCCTTACACTGCATACAATGGCAGTGAAGATGTATAAATATTTCTGCAGAGAAGCTAAGCGTGGTAAACTGTATCGGAGTCTCTCAAATCCTGAAAAGAGAACTATTCACGCTTTGGGTTTAAGTAAACGCTCATTTCATCAATTACTCAAAGCTAATGGAATTTTCAGTTCAATCAATACCAGGACGCAAGGAAGAAAGGATGTAGTAGATAGTTTTGACAGGGATGTGATTAGAAGAGAGAACTGTAGAATGTTTAATTCGAAAGAAAATGTGACACTAAGAAAACTGAAAATTCGGCTGAGAACACACAAAGATTTCGCTTAGAAAAGAAGACATTCCATTTAACGAGGTGTTTCCGAAACCTGAATTACTGTCCCTTGTTAAGAAATCACAAAAGACCAAGATATTTCATACAGACAAGTTGATTCAACAGCATGGTCATATGTGTTTGAGACTGCCACCTTATCATTCACATTTCAACCCAATTGAACTCGTTTGGGCAAAAGTTAAAGGACAGGTGGCAGCTGAAAATAAAACTTTCAAACTATGCAATATGAAAGAACTAACATATGCCGCCCACTCGCAGATAGACAAAGATTATGTCTTAAAAGAGGAAAATGACAATTGGAAAAAAGATGGACTGTCGTTCGTTCAGCCGAGAATAGTCATCAATATGTTAGACTCGTGTGACTCAGAATAAGTGTTTACAACGAATAAGCGTTATTATTCTCTCAAATATTTCGAAGAAATAAAAAAGGACCTCACGTAGTAATCAGTTAACAAACCCCTCTAACATTCGAATTGTATAGACGCCTATGCCGAAAATATGCAACTTCCGTCATTTACGGTAAATTATTTTCTTCCAGGACAAAATAATTACTTCGTTAAAAAAAATCAAAGGAATTAGCCGTTGCAAGAAAAGAACACTACCTGCAACATTGAATTTTATAAAAACTTTGGGACATTGAAAATATAAGACCACATGCAAAAAATCATGTTTATCAGTGCAAGGAATGTGGAGATATTTGAAGTCAATCGTCGACCGATCTTTTTGAAACGCACTATAATAAAATGACTCTGATCGCATGAACAGCGAATCGATGAACAGTCAATCGTTGCAAAAGTTACAATGGTAAACTTTAGACTTATTGTGAGGCCAACGTCCTTGCATGCTTGGGTGAATGATTCATCAAGCTCTGAAGGAAGAGTCCATCACTGCTAACCAGGTCAAATGCCTTTGAGAGATCTATAAAGACGATATATAAAGGCCTTTTCTACTCTTTTGATTTTTCCTGCAGCTGGTGGAGAGAAAAGATCTTGTTTATTGTTGATCTATTAACTTGAAAATCATACTGTGACTCTGGATATATGCGCTCAGCTAAATTGTACAATCCCATTAAGATGACTTTGGAAAAATACCTTATCAACAATACAAAGAAGAGAGATGACTCTGTAGTTATTGCAATCACTTGTGTCTCCTTTATTTTTATGTTGTGTTACAATCTTGGGATCTCGCATGTCTTGAGGGATAGCTGTCTCTTCCCAGCATTTGCACAGCACCATTTGCAGGGGATGTAATAGTGTTTTCTTTGTCACGGGATTTCTCCCCTTGCTCTATAGCGATGGTTCAACTATAGCCAAAATTCAGAGTATCTGCTGAGGATCTTCAACGGTATCTACCTTTCGCTCGAGATTACTCTTGGCAGAGATATAAATTGCAGAATAAGCTTCAGTTCTGGGGAGCCTCATAGGAATTTAAGCACCACAGCTGATATTATCAAGGCCGTAATGAACTTAGTATCTTCCCAGACTTTCTATGAGAAGAAGATAATTTTTCTCTTTTGATGAGCCCCCAACTGATTCAAGTCAGTAAAATCTTACTTTAGTAGCTCTGTTTGTATGTATTTAAAAGGACTGAGACAAACGTGTGCATTTCAGTCAAAACATATGTATATACAGATAAAAATAACTTAATAATCAATTATATTTAACGGGGCTGAAAAAAATAAAGGTGTTGATGGAAAAAATGTTGACTGTTAAGCAGTCATCACAGGTGATGATCTGGTTAATTTTGGAAATTTTCTTAAAGAATTCACTCGTCAGCTCTGAGTAAGTACTTAGCTGCCAGTAAGGTGTCGGTGGGCTTCTATTTATGTTGGTTCCTCGCAGGTTGTAGACTGGTTCATCTCGTCACTGGTGATGACTGGTGGCGGTAACACGTCTGTCGTAGATTTTTGATAGGGGAATTAAGACTTTGGCTGGTCCCTTCTGAATAGATTAGAATGAGTGATAGCCACAGTGAGAGATTACTTACTTACTTACTTACTTAGTCGTTTCCCTTCTACCGTGAGGTGTAGAGGTTTGGAAGAGAGAGCGCCAGACTATCCTATCGGCTGTCTTCCTCCTGGCCTGGTTCCATTCTAGTCCTCGATCCTTCACAGATTGTCTAATGTTGTCCTCCCAGCGGACTCTGGGTCGTCCTCGGGGTCTGGATCCTTGGCTCTTTGTTTCCCATGCTTGTCGTGGTATCCGATCTTCTCCCATTCTGCAGACATGGCCAAACCATCTTAATTGGGACTGTTCTACTTGGGTCTGCAGGGGGTAGGATTTAAGGCCTTGACGTATCGTCTGGTTGCGTACCATGTCTCTTCTTGTTACTTCAACCACCTTCCTCAGATACCTCATTTCTGAGGTTTGGATCTGGCTTTTATGGGTTGTAGTCATTGCCCATGACTCGCATCCGTATGTCAAGACTGGGACATAGGTGGAGCGGTATACAGCCATCTTCGTTTTCTTACCAACCTCTCTCTTGCTGAGGAATCCTCGATTTATGGCCTGAAAAAGTCTCCCAGCTGCTGCTTTTCGAGTGGCCAACTCTTCTTTGATACCTCCCTTTCGGTCTATAATAGCTTCGAGGTATTTAAAGTGGTCGACCTGCTCCAGGACCTGTTCTCCCAGCTTAATCTGATGTTTTCTTTCTTCTCGTGATATCACCATGGATTTTGTTTTAGAGCTGCTTATGACCATCCCTCTCTTCTCCAGCTCTTCCTTCCAGACTTGCAGGTTGGATTGGAGATGTGCCTCTGATTTAGCAATCAGGGCAACATCATCAGCAAATGCCAGCTCCGAAATATAGACCTGTCTCATCTTCCAGTACCCCACTGAATACTTTCTTGTTCTCTCCTTACATGCCTTGATGACATCGTCCATAAGGAGTATGAAGAGGTAAGGTGATAGGATATCACCTTGTCTTACACCAGTGGTGGTCCTAAACTCTTCCGACTTATGGTTTGCTGTCCTCACATAATTTCTGCAAGACTTGTAGAAGCTCTGTATAGCATGAATCAGAGGTGCTGGAATATTCTTCCTTGCCAAACAGTCCCAAAGTTTGCTCCAGGGGACCCTGTCAAACGCCTTTTCCAGATCTATGAAACAAAGATGGATCTCACTCTTATACTCAAGGGCCTTTTCACTCAGCTGTCTGAGTGTGAAGATTAGGTCTTGAGTACTTCGGTTTGCTCGGAATCCGCACTGGACCTCATCCAATTGTGGCTCAGCTAGGCGTTGGAGTCTCTGCGAAGGAGAAGGCATTGAAGGAAGAAATAGATTATTTATTGAAGGAGGGGATCATTTCACACAGTGAATCACCCTTTAGTTCCAGTGTCGTCTTGTTGAGAAAACCGTCTGGGGAACACAGACTGTGCATAGATTAAAGGAAACTGAATGCTGTCACAGAAGGACAAGTGGATCCATTACCAGACACAAAACAGTTATTTGCCAGACTGAACAAGGCAAAATACTTTTCAAAGGTAGATCTTAGTAAAGGCTATTACCAGATCCCAGTGAAGCCTGAAGTGAGACCTTATTTGGCTTTTAGCACTTCGGATGGACATTATGAATTCAACATGCTACCATTCGGACTGAAAAATGCTCCGAGTGTATTTTCAAGGATGATGCGCAAATTGTTGGATCCCCTGAATAACCCATGTGTAGCGGGAGGTTATTTAAAATTATTTATATGTAAGAGTATGCCAGTAAAGAGTTCTGACCTTACTAGTAATACCCCAGTCTTAGAAATAAGCACTGGTGTATTGTTATCATAAAAATAGTCAGACTGTAAAAACCCTGGCCCAGTTCGTAAGAAGTAGTACCAGGATTTAAGGTGTCTCCTCCCTATGACTATCTTATGATTACTTATATTCTAGGGGATAAGTAAAATGAACATTCACTGAAACCACAAATGGAAGAAGTGAATAAATCCTCAGGTACAGTTAAAATAGTTTAATAATTACACTAATATTCTATTTCTACTAGTTGGAAAAGAGCATATACATATATATAAAAGTATTCACACAATTACTATTATGGTCTGTTTATACTTCAAGATCTTAAATAATAAAGTTACTGAAATCACTGTTATTAGTCCTTTGAATTTAAGGATAACTGTCATCAGTTGACTGAGTTTCTGTATGGTTACTTATTGTTTTCAACTATTGGCTGTTTCACATGTATAGGTGGTCAGTGTCAAACAGGACACTTATCTTTCCAACTTGATACTACTGAAACTGTCCTTTGTTGATATCAGACTTGGTAGGCCCAACAGTAGGGATGCCAATGACCAGTTGAAGTTCACTCTTTGGGGTCCTGCACTTTGGTGGGATTGCCTCGGATGAACTACACCGGCTTCTGATACTGGACAGTCTGGTTTGAGTTATTTCATGGAACCTGCAACATATCAGCCTTGGCTAGTATCTGGCTAGACTTGTAGCTGACTAGCACAGATGTCAGACCAGTCAGTCATCAGATGTCACCGTTATACAATCATAGTAAGTAAGGACATCATTTCAGTGATATAGCATTAATATTAACATTTCAATTAAGTGTAACTGACTAGCTCATAAGTCAGACAAGTCAGTCATCAGGTGTCAAAGTTCTACAGTCATAGCAAGTAACATCAATTCAATGATATAGAATTAATATTAACATATCAGTAATAAACATCATCTGGTTTATTCCGCTCCTATACATCCCTTCATATGCTATAACTTGATCCTTCCAAATCATTCATATCAAGTACAAATTCAAATACTGATGCTATCTTAGCAACTACCCAAAATTAATACATAAAATAAATAAAGTGAGTGACCATGTGATCAGGTTGCTTTCTACTGAAACTGGCTGTAGAACCCTCCAGTTTACCAGCTGTAAATGGGTACAAAGTTGTGCGCTCGAACTAGGGAAGGCAAAGGCAGCGAGGAAGGGGACTAGTCACTTTAACCTCGTAAACTGGGATCTTCCATGATGAAGTTTCTAACACTTCATTTCCCTATGACAATCTCTGCCATGGGACTGCCTTTATCTTCGTAAGCGATAAAGCAATATGATAAATATAACTTCATTAGGCCGTGGGGCTATTTGTGATTACTTTTTGTACAAGCAACACTCATCCATAATGCACATGAATAAATCATATTAAAATAATAATACGTTATATCAATGAATATTATACAGGCATATTTTGTGAATTCTGTATGAACCTGAAATAACAAATATTATACACGGTAGTTATCATAATTTCGCTTACCCTCAGACTTCAGATACTGGACTTAAAAATGTTTCTGGCGATCCGCTCACAATTCATGGGTCGTGGCGAAACTCTGCCTCCAGTCTGTCTGAACCCTCTTTCGTTGTCTGTAGCTCAGTTTACCGATACGCTTTAAATACGTATAGCGCGGACGTATCGGAGAGTACCGACGTCACAGCTTAAACCTAAGCCTGAAAAATCCTTCC
Organism: Oreohelix idahoensis; assembly: GCA_024509875.1. Classification (NCBI taxonomy): domain Eukaryota; kingdom Metazoa; phylum Mollusca; class Gastropoda; order Stylommatophora; family Oreohelicidae; genus Oreohelix; species Oreohelix idahoensis. Next base: position 346,555 of record JAMPIV010006206.1, on the reverse strand, counting down.
CGAACAGTGATTTCGGCCGAACTGTGCGTCGACTGAAATTTTGCCTTTATCATTCTCGGCATATATAATATCCATATAGTTCCATCTTATCTAGTTTTATACAGCTGATAAAACTCTATCTTCCTATCCATGTAATTTCCCAAACTGTTATTTGTTGATTTTAATATTTAGAACAGAAGTGGGTTTACATGCTTTTAGCGTAACTGTGGGCAGCCGAAATACGCATATATCTCCGTAAATGAGAACTTCCTACCGTTCCGTCTTATATGCAGTTATACACCATCCTTCCCTGTACTGAAATGTAAAATCCTTTTCATACGGAATCCCTTCTGTTTTTATTTATCGTTGGCGATTTCCTCTGTCCGATACACATTTCGCTGATACGCCGCCATTTTGAAAGCGGTCGTTCGATCGTAGACGGGTTTATAAATCTAACTGATCCCGTTTGCAATGACTTGAAACCAATTTTGCGACATAGCTCCCCCATATTTTAAGCTGGATGATATCTAGCTTAACTATTGGGTACAAGACAATTGCAAATCGACCATTCCGAGGTTAGTTTTCCTTCCTTCTATCCTCCTCAAGCTCTGTGGGATGGCGACTTAGAAAATCTGCGCCCACATTCTGTTTTCCCGGAATATATTCAATAGTGAAGGAATATGGCTGAATCAATAATGACCACCTTAGTAAGCGAGTATTTGCGTGACGTGATGAGGCCAAAAATGACAGGGGTTGATGATCGCACTGGACCACAAATGGTTTGCCATACAAATAGGGTTGAAACTTATTGATGGCCCACACCAATGCTAAACATTCCCTCTCTATAGTAGAGTAATTCTTTTCTGCCGCGTTCAACTTGCGGCTGGCATAAGCAACAGGAAACAGTTCCTCATTCTGGGTCTGAGATTTTTGCAAAAGCGCGGCCCTAATTCCTACATTGCTTGCATCAGTCCGTACTATAAACTCTTGCGTCAGATCTGGTAACTTCAGAATATGCCTACTAGTGAGTCTATACTTCAATTCTGAATATGCATGCTCACACTCTGCCGTCCACTTTATTGTGTCAGGTTTTCCTTTCTTTGTCAGATCCGTCAAAGGTGCACATAAGGTGTTGAAGTCTTTGATGTACTTTTGATAGAATCCTCCTAAGGATACGAA